>VMKM01000802.1:0-235604 GCA_008360985.2 Macquaria ambigua
AGGAGAGGAGAGGAGAGGGAAGAGAGGAGAGAGGAGAGAGGAGAGAGGGGAGAGGACAGGAGAGGAAAGGAGAGGAGAGGAGGGGAGAGAGGGGAGAAGAGGAGGAGGGGAGAGAGGGGAGAAGAGGAGGAGAGGAGAGGAGAGGAGGGGAGAGGAGAGGAGAGATGGAGGTTTTGGACTCACCCAGTGTCGGAGCACTGAGCGCCATGACACCATAGAATGAGAACGGTCCGGTCTCAAACTTCATGTTCTCGTTGCCGGCCTCCACCTCCACTCGTCCCTGAAAACCACAACAGAAACAAACACGGATGCTGAATGAGAAATTACAGCTGTAACAGTAACAACAAGGATTCACTCTGCAAACTGCAACTCATCGTTTCATAACAGTGACAGAGCTATTTTTTTCATTATGAGTTAACGTGTCGATGATGTTTGCACTAAATCACTCGCTCATTTAGTCTGTGAAATATCAGAACTAGTGACAAATGAACAGCAACACAAAGTATTTATTTTACAAATGTGGTGGTGAGAAACATCAGTCGGTAACGTCCCTATACTTGATGAACTTAGAATCCATTTTCTGTTGTTCAGCTGTTTATATAAGTTACCAGTTGTTTCAGTACTACATAATAAATTCAGAATATTCTTTACTTTCCAACCACAACCACAGACTACACTGGACTGCAGGCTTTAGTGTATCCATCCAAAACGAGTCTGAAGCCGATGTTCTTGTGCTTTATATTTACATTGCAAATAAGGAGCAAAAATTCAGCTGGACTGTTACTCTTTCTGAAGATGAAAGGCCGCCCACTGAAACACACAAAAAAAATTCCACTTAAAGTCATGCGACTGAACTTTTTGGGCAGCTTATCAGCTCTATTAGGGTCCAGAAACTGCCGAGTGATCACATCACCCCCTCACCTCCATCATAACAGAACTAGGGCTTCAATTCAACGAATGATTATTTTCACTATCAATTGATCATTTTCTTGATTAATTGATTAATCTTTGTCTATAAAAAGTCAGAAAATATGAAAAATGCCTGCTACTGTTTCCCAGAGTCCAAGGTGACGTCTTCAAAACCCAAAGATATTCAGTTTACTGTCATTTATAACAAAGAAAAGCATCAAATCCTGACTTTTCAGAATTTCGCTTAAAAATGACTGAAATGATTATCAAAATAGCTGCGGATTCATTTTCTGTCGACTAATCGTTGCAGCTCTAGCCAGACCAGGACAACGCCGGACTGGATGATTACTAAGACTGATACTGCCTTGTAACCCTGACTTTCAGTTTTTATGAAATTACACAGTTTGGCCTCTAGAGGGCGGTACAATCAGAGATCAAAACAAGGTGACGTACAGTATTTATCAAGTGATTGTCCTCTGGAGAGGCTCTGCATCATTTGTGGGAGGAAACATGTTTACAAGTTGGCCTTGATTAGACACGAGTACGCACTCTATGAATTCACAAACTTTGAAAGGATATGTGGCTGCAGGGTGACGATGTGATGCAAATGAGGAGGGGAGGTTCTTTGTAAAAATTAAAATCAAGGTTGCACAGATGAGCGATGAAGAAATTAAGAGTCAGAGAGGGAGACGGCGGGGGATGAGAGGACAGAAGGAGAGGACAGAAGGGGGTTAAGGAGGCCTCTGTGTTGGTACAGTGAGTTGGCCTGGATCGGCCCGCTGGAATGTGTGAACTGCAGCAACAACACAGCACAGTTAATCCACACTGTCATCCCTCCTTCCCTCCATTCCTCCATCCTCCCATCCCCCCATCCCCCCACACAGGGGCTGGGCTGATGAAAGCAGAACAGGTGGTAAAATAAACGGGAGACAAAAAAGAAAGGACGAACAAGACAGTGCAGGGAGTTCGCTGTATCTAACTGTAACGATTAAATTAGGAAAGTCAGTTTAAGATCTTTTATACCAAGGCACAGTTTAATTTTAGTCATTTTAACATGCGCTATTGCTCTGCAGAAGTTCGATTCGTGCAGTTTAAACTCTGCCATGGGGGTCGGTTTTTACAAAGTCTTTTTTAAACCTGTAAACATAGTTTCAAATTCCGGTCAGGATTTTAAGGTTTCCAAACGTATCAAATATGTCAGGACGGGCTGCAGGGATACGTACTTAAAATGATGCACAAAACATCTAGAATATTTCCATTTGATGTACCAGTGCAGGCATAAAATCACATCTTAGGTTAATATTTCACTCAGTCTAACTTCATATAGCATCAATAAAGTGCTGGAACAAGCAGAAACAGAATACATGTGTGATGTTGTCCTAAAATGCAAATTACTTTTTCTAAATTTAGAGGATTTTGTGGTGAAGAGTTTATGAGGTATTTAAGGTTGTATTAGTTTTACTCAACTGCATGTAAAACCAGCTGATAAGAGGTTTATAATTCCACACTCACAGATCATTAACAAACAAGGTCCTTGAACTCAACAACAACAAGAAGACATCATGTTTTACATGAACCGGTCAATCAAATGAGGCTGTCGTTATTTAGTTCTGCGTACATTTCTTTTTGAATGAGCTGGACGACAGAGAGCGACCATTTACGAACATAAACGGCGTGATACAACCATCGCTCGTGCTATTTTAGGGTGCGTGCCAATTTAGAAACCGGCCTTGGATGTCACGGGAGGAGGGGTTGCGAGTGTATCTGTCACTGAAGTTACCAAGTAGGCTGCTCCCATCACAAACGCTGTGCCGGATTAAGCTCACAGCATCTCCCTGCAGCTTAACAGCGAGCGCTTCGCAACCGACGTCAACACTGATCAGAACTAAACTCTGACACTGCAGAAACATTTATAGCGCAAGTTTATGTTTTATTATTCTTATAACAGTCAATTCTGTTGGTCTGATATCATCCGTCCAACATCCTAACAAGCCAGTGAATCCTAAAAAAAGAAAACCCAACAACACTGACTGCTCGCTCTGTAATGACAAAGATGTCAATGAACATGATCTGTTCAGGGTCTGTTCATGATGAAGTCATCTACCATTCTGATGCTTACTTTCTCACTTACACTCTCTACGGTTGCAACTTGAGTTTCATCAATAAACTGTTCATATAATGTCTATAAAATGTCCTAGAATTGTTAAACAATGCCGATCACAAGTATTCAGAGCTCAGGGTGATGTCTTCAACTAGCTTTTTTTTGTCCAACCAATGGCTCAAACCCCCCCAAAATCTAATTAATTGTCATATTAAACAGAGAAAATGAGCAAATCCTCACATTTGAGAAGCTGGAACCAATAAATGTTTGCTGTCTTTGCTTGATAAATGCAGCAACCTGTCTATATTTCTCTCCACACAGATTATATATAAAGAGTGAAGAGATCTATATAAAGAGTTATATATATATATATATATATATATATATATATATATACATATATATATATATATATATACACACACACACACACACACACACATAAAGAGTGAAAGTTGTCATGAACTGAAAACAAAATTCAAGCAAGTCTCATTAAAGAGTAAAATGGCCGTGCACAAATGAGACATGTTTCGGAGGCTTCGGATGTTTTGGAGGTTGGTGTGTGGATTGTCCAATCATGTGTGTCAAGGTAAAGAATATGCACTGTCCTACCTTTAGGCTTTGTATCTAGCCCACATACTCTACACTAACAGGAGCATGTTAACGTACACCACTCTCTCTCTCAGGGCTCTGCTTTCTGGTTTCCTTTGTGTTTCACGAACATGCTTTGATGTTCAAAAATAGTTTTGAATCTCAAGCTGTTTTTGTGCAGAAAGTGAAAACATGTCTCCATAATGAGGACAATTCTTCCATCTGTCAACGCTCAGCTCCCAGCGCATGGAGATATTTTATTTTTAATCTTTATTTTAAAAAGCTAAATTCACTGAGCACGAATGCCTTTGCTGCAACGCACTGGTCCAAATTCATCCAGTCACACACGTTCACACCTGCTCAGTACATCCACAGGCTCTCTACCTTTGGTCGCTGAGTAATCAGAGGTCAAATGCCTTGCTCAAGGACAACTTGCTGCTGAAAGAGGAGCGGACACTCACTGCAAACCTCTTCTTCAAACCTCTGACTTATTAATATTGGAAAGATAGACAGAAAGAAAACCAAAAGAATCATCAACCAGGATACGATGGAAACTTTATTTGTCCAGTAATTTGGCCTACTGATGTTTCTTTCATAATCCCACATTTCTCCAGCATCTACCCCCCAAAGTATGCAAGGTTTGCAGCAGCGTGACCTCTTCACCTGACTCTTTCTGCAAAAGGTTAAACCTCCTTGGCTCTGTCGCCAGCTGTCTGCCACTTAAAGTATATCAGCAGATTTGAAAAGATGCTAATCACCTTTCAACATATGGTCCACTCTGCGTGTATGTGAGCATCGGCTGGGTTCAAATACTTAGCCTGCAACACGTGCACACACACAAAAACAACTCATACATGCCTCACGAGCATGCAGAAGGCTGACTCCGGGCGATTTGCAGCCCTCCACGCTGCTGCATGGCTGGCGTCTAATTTAAAGGGAGGTATGGGGGAGGGAGGAGAGAAGGAGTAGGAACAGAGGGAGGCGGAGGACAGGAGTGAGAGGTGTAAAGCCTGCCGGTGCTCCGGTCAGACCAGTTTTCCCAGATCTGTACTGGCAGTACAGCCTGCCAACACTCATACAATATACTGGACCAACAGTTATTTAAAAAATAGGCCATGAGTGGGTCATTGTGGTCCACCTCTGATACTGTATTACAGAAGATCAACCCTGGCTTACAGGCTTTTAAATAACTGGAGTGTGCAGGAGGATTTTGCTTCACTGCCTCTGCAGTCTCAGCCTACAACATCTGCAATAAAACCTGCTTCAAACCTGAATTAAGGAAGCATCTAAACCTCTTAAACCTCTACGTGACAAAAGGTCAAGACTTCAGTACTGCAGTGTGTCACACACTTGATGATGTAAGACAATGAACAAGCATGTGCTGACATGTGGTTGCAGACGGCAGTGGATTGAGAAACACTTGAACAGTAACGACACTGATTTTATCATTTCTGCTCAGTATAAATTTAAAAAAACACACACAAACTTCCTAAGCAATCAGTTGCAACAACCGCAAAACCCAGTAAGGATATGCAATTATAATAACCTATATTTATAGAGCACTTTTCCAGTTTATAAAGGGTATTAAATTAAGCTAAATGCTTCATCACACTCTGTAGGAGTCAACTAATTTATTCATTTTTTAAATTTTTATTTTACTACCAAAATGAAATCACATAGAACATTAACTGTTACATTGATCTGGATTTTAACTCCTTAAAGGCCCTGAAGCTTCTTACTATGAGCAATATCTGCCAAAGTTATCTGCCATATCTGCCAGTTTCAGTTATTTGTGTCTTTGCTTTTCTCACCAATCAGTTTAGAAATATTTGAATCCAAGTCTGATGACAGCAGTGGGATTGTTTGCTTATTTTGCCAGCACTGCCAATCAAATCTGATCAAACCACACCCACACAGTCATGATGAGGCAGATTAGCTTTGTTTTTTTCTGAACTTTAACTTTGATTGTTGCTTATTTAGTAATAAATACTTTTTAAAATCACGTTTTCAGCTTGAAACCTGTCAGTACGACAGTCATTATAAACTCGTGCCGTGCAGCCAAACATTTTTCAAACCCACAGAACTTTATTTTAAACTCTAGTGAAGATCACAAAGTTTCCAAAGATACTAAACATGTCGGGCTGAGTTTTGGGGACGTGTGTATAAAATGAAGCACAAGGCATCTAGAACATTTCTATGTGATGGAGGGGTGCAGCCATTAAAAACATTGAGCCTTGGGTTTGATTATTTACTCAGTACATGTACACACAAACACACACACAACATATGGACATTTCTGCCTGAGAAAGCAACCTTTAATTGACCTAAACCCAACACTACTGCACTGCCATATTGCGATTTCAATAATATTTCGATTAATTGTGAAGCCCTAGTGTGCAGACATGTTTTATGAAAACTGATGGTGAGCATGGTAGTAAACCTCAGAAAACATGATACTTTGACATCATTACAGTAGAACACCATCTCTTACTCATTTCTAACTCAGATCTTAAAGTTCAACCGGAGTGTGACTTTTCGGTTCGTGTGTTTTTGCTGAGTCATGTGCAGGGCCTGCACTGTCGCTGGGTCCCGGTCAAAGTTGAAGTTGAAGCGTTATGACTCACCAACAACGTGAGCGAGAATTTAGTGTCCCCTCCCCCCCGCTGAAGTCTCCATCCATCAAACTGACACACGAAGAGGCGCTGATGCATGTCATCCCGACAACGTTCAAACAGAGCCCTCTTTGTGACCTTGAGTGATCATTTATTACTGGACTGTTGCTGCTAAAGAGGAGGTAATGCTTTTTGTGGATTGATGAAACAAGTGAAGGTCAGTGAAGGCAGAAAGGTAAAGTCAAGAAAGCGAGATTCGGAAAAAGGCGAAGTTAGTGATTATAGCAGGGCCCTTAGGGAGTGAGGTGAGGGACGAAAGCTGGTAAAAGCGTTGAACTGAGACACGGAGCTCAGAAAAGTCAAATTGTGTGGACATTAGAGGAGGAATGACAGTTCAAAGTCATGGAATAGGGCCTATATTAAGTGTAACTCCAGTTTATTGCAACTTAGTTCTTATTTTTATAGTTTTAGCCTTTGTTTCTCTCAGTTAGGAGATTAGCAATAACATTTTACCCACTAAACAATTGGGACATCACTACAAGGAAGTCTGACGAGACGAAACACTCGAGCAAAGAGATGATCAGACAGGTTTTAAACAAGCCAACATTTTAGCCATATTATTTAAACCACTTTATTTGAAGGTAAAACTGAAAGTAACCCCATCTGAAACTTGTTCTATAAACTATAAGATGGTAAAACATTATGCCGTTTGCCTTTGTGTTCTCTTCCAAATAAGTTTAAACAGTCTGGGGGTTTGTTGAAAACCTGCCTGTCTAATCATCTGGATCGTGTTTTGTTCCCCGTCGTCTTTTTCAGCGATATAGCCGTGTTCCCAGACCTCAGAAATGAACTTAGTGAGTACAATGTTATTATCAACAATAGAAATGATGGCCACAACTATTAGAAGAAGTTGTAATGAACTGGAATTAACCTTTAAAGTTCTTCAGATATTACAGATTTTACCTAAAAGATACCTAAAAGTTTTTTGTCACCACATCAGTTCCTTCCTGCACACTGTCGACATTTTTTAAATATAATTTTTAAAAGTATTTAATAGCTATATTTTGAACAGGCAATCAACAGGCATCCAACAAGTCGCAGTAGATTACGGTAAACAGGGTCCTCTGGTGGAGAAGACTGCACAGATTTTCTTCATCCAATTTTCACCTCTTTTTTAATATTCAAAATAAAAACTAATACATTCCCAGATTTTATTATTATTATTATTATTTTTAATAAAAACTGCAAAGAACTCAAGTATATTAAGGAAAAGTGGTGTTATAGCATGAACGTGTTAGACGTGGGCTGTAAGGACACTGAGGGGGGAAACATTTTAATGTACTGAGAGTAGAGTACAAGTCACAGTTTGGATGTCGGGCCTTGAAGACAGTCAACAAGACATGACAGTCTGTGAACGTACTGAGAGGGAGCCGTCCGGTCGCTAAACAAGGAAGCACCGATCAGGAAAGCGCTGGAACTGAGCATTATACAGACACTAAACAAGGAGGGAAGATTAAAGGATTGGAACAGGGCCTCCATGTGAGTGCAGGGAATGGCCAACAATGTGTGTGTGTGTGGGGGTATTATAAGTGACTGGAAAATACAGTTTCAGGGGTTAAATGAGGCAACAAGAACCCATACTGTCTGAGGATGCTGCCCTCTGACTGTGTGTGTGTGTGTGTGTGTGTGTGTGTGTGTTCAGCTGTAATGAGCCCCTGCAGAGGTCTGAGAAACCACGGTCACAGGTTTGTTAATAACTTATAATAACCAGTAGGGGGCACCGCCTGAAACCACACACACACACCTCCTGACAGTGTGAGTGTGTGTTACAGATTGTGGTTGTGTGTGTGTGTGTG
Organism: Macquaria ambigua; assembly: GCA_008360985.2. NCBI lineage: Eukaryota > Metazoa > Chordata > Actinopteri > Centrarchiformes > Percichthyidae > Macquaria > Macquaria ambigua. The sequence continues at coordinate 8,070 of VMKM01000802.1, forward strand.
TGTGTGTGTGTGTGAGAGTGTGTGTGTGTGGTTGTATATGTGTGTGTGTGTGTGTGTGTGTGTGTGTGTGTGTGAGTGTGTGTGCGCTCCCAGCCTCAGTGTTTAGTGGTTTGTGACCGTGTGTTTGTCATAAAATGAACCGCTGACTTCAGTTAATGGCTGATGTCAAACTGAACAGTTTCCTCCGACAGTTTGTGCAAAGTCACTGAGTCTCACACTCACACACACACACACACACACACACACACACACACGCACAGATTTTTATCAGTGACATGTAACAGTGTGAGTCAGTGTCAACTTACATCAATCTAAAGCCCGGTCTGACTGACTCTTAAGTGACGATGGTGTGAGGTCTCACACACACACAAAACACACACACACACACACACAAAACACACACACGCACACACACACACACACACACACACACACACACACATCTGCCTCCTTTTAAGTCCAGGAATCTCTCTTATTCTCACAGGACTGACATTTTTCCAGCTCTCGTCCACAACAGGAAGAGTTGCCCGCAAATATGTTCTGACCTAATTATCCTGGAATGTCACTACGGCAACAGTGTTTAAATGATCGACCACATACAGAACATTAATCGGTGATAATGTTGGTAATTGATTTAATTAAAAAAAAACCTTTGGGAAGGGTTTTGTATCAGTCACACAAAATAAACAGTCTGAAGACATCATTTTATCACCGATAATTGATGGTAAATGAATTGATAATTGATAGTAAATAAAAGATCATTAGCTGGAGCCCTACACATCATCATATATTAACATTATCGTCAACATACAGGATCTTCCACTGAAAAACACTTAATGCTTGGTACTAAAATGAGGAGTGTAGACTGTTAACCAGGAAAAATAAAGGAAAAACGCCACAAAAGGTATGATAACGGATTATAAACCTCAGCAGTAAAAAAGAAAATACTAGCCTCCTGCTATCCCAAATGTTTTTTCCTGTTTATGACAAAATAAGTACAACACAGCTAATTTAGCATTTGCATCCGGACACATTCATACATTCATTTACAACCCTGTGAACACAACAGCGACCAAACTCTGTCTGTGTAGACTGACTGTAAGAGTACACAAAGCATCTTCATAGACGCATGAATCACGCTGGTCATAAACAAACAGCCTGTCTGCACACACTGGGAGCACTCGTGGTTTCTGTTTAAAAGAATATACTCACGACAGACAGGTTTTTAAAAAAGGATATTGTCTTTTTTCCATGTCAAAACCTGGTGCCTACGTTACCCACAATGCAACTTGACCGCTGGCAGTTCGGTTGGAGCATGGATGTATAAAGAGAACTGGATACAGCGTCGGAGGCAGGGGCCCCGTTCATTCCTATGAAATTTGCTCAGTGGCGCATGAAGCCAAAAACATTCGACTTCTCGGGTAGCGAGGTTAGCTAACACAACCAAAAGCTGCCTCTATAAAGGTTATCTAAGAAGATTTATACATTTTTTGGGGGGCTTTTGGTTGGAAAGTCGTCTTGAAACATTACAAGGAAGAAATACATTTAATTATTTCTCCAACAAAGAAGGATAAAGAGGTGATCAAGTAACAGCGAGGACCGACTTAACACCTCATTAACAATTTAACTTTAAGCAGCTGGAGTATAATCGACTGTTGGCCTTCTTATACCTTAGCATTGTGTCATAAGTGTGTTGATCTTTTCAAAGGCAGCTGGCTGGAAAGAAAGAAAGAAAGAAACACCACAGAAGAGGAATGTATTTAAGGAGTTTTGAAAAAGAAAATGATGGAGCCATGCACATGTAAAGAGATGGAGAAGCTTTTTACCATTTGAGCAAACCTCCAACTTTCAAAATGTAGTGAAAATTAGGTATTTTTGTCTCTGTGCCCATCACGCATCTTTATCTGAAAGTAATCCTACATGACAGTTTGGATGTGAGATATGTCTTCTCTCAGATTAGGATATGCTAAAAAATCTAAATTAAGTTGAAATAAAGTTTCACATCAGGAGCCAACATGAGGCTTAGTTTCCATGGAGCAAGTACTTCCTCCACACTAACAGCACACTATTAAATTGATTTTTTGAAGCAATAAGCTGTTGTCACAAGTCCAAAATAACTAGTGTCAAATTAAAACGATCTCTCTGCATCTTTCTTTCCCGTCTCTCTCTCTCTGTTTCCAAATAAGCACTCCTGGAATGTGAGAGCATAATTTTGTTTACAGGACAAATATGAGCAGCACACAAACTCCCAATTTTCCCCAAGTTGTCTACACACAGGCCAGTCCACGACTCTTCACAGAAACTAGAAATAATAATTCACTGAGTAGTCTGCTGTGTATCTGATATTACTGGAATAAAATATTTATCAGCACAGAATCCAATGAAAATAGTGAGAATCTGTACAGAAATCCAGGTCAGGTATGAAAAAATGGAAAGTAGTTATTATACCTGGAACCACCTGGATGTCGTGTCAATAAAGACCTTAAACTTAACCTTGTTGCACCTGAATTATCGGAGACACTTTCTTTGACAGAAAGCAAAGCAAAAACAGGCTTTTGGGTGAAGACAGAACACGTCAGAAGAGCGAAACCTCGCTTCATCTGCTACTTTTAAAATTCGACTAAAACCCAGAGGATTTTCTGCAGAGTCACACTGACTACCCAGTACTATTCACAACCACTGGCTCCAGCAACATGCCTCTCTCCTGTGGAAAATTCCCTCCCTGGCATGCTGACACTAAATGCCACGCTCTCCAAAAAGGTCTCAGCGGATTATTCCACATGTGGGGTCTTCGCCACAACATCCTCGACATCCGGCCTCCCACAGGGAAAATCTCAGCGAGACGAGCGGCGGGGAGAAAGTCGAAATGATCCCCTGGATTACTGGACTACTAATGGCTGTTTTGGGGACAATGACATAACCGACGTGTGGGAAATAAATGTGTGTGAAAGAGTGAGATTAAGACAATGAAGCATAATTTTCCCACCCTGTGGGATTTGAGTGCACGTGTACATGTACACAGAGTGGATACAGCAGTGTTTTCAGTGTGTAAGCATGCAGATGGAGGTAGAGATCCTCAGGCTGAAGTGGGGGTGTGTTTTGGGACAAGTGTATTGACAGCTGACTGACAGTAGGCGACTATGCTGTCCTCCCTCCTCCACTAACATCTTATATAATGGGGATCAATTAGTGAAGCAGCAACACAGATCTCCTCCCATCTCTGTCTGTCTGTCCAGGGTCACAGCTGTCTGAAACCCCATTCGCTGTTTCTCCTCTCCCCTTTTCATCTTCCTCCTGCCTTTACTAAAACCCCTTTCAGACATGGAATACACTGCTGGCTTCATCTTTCGGTTAAAGTGATGGCATTTTGTCATTCAGACATAAAGGAAAGAGCTGCTTTCAAACCATTATACCATTATAATCAAGGATGCGTCATCAACAGAGGGCGTTGCACAATGCACAACGGAAGGTTAACAGTAGTAGTAAGATGGTGGATCTACAAACTGATTTGCACAATAACGTATTCCACACCCACAGCATGACTACTTCTTTCTTTGCGTAACTTTCTGTATGCGTCCTTCTGTGTCTTCATTGTTCTCTCACTTCACCTCACTCACTTAACGGCTTGTAAATCTTTAAGAGACGTTAGATTCAAATAAAGTTAATATCTGGTGAACCAGATATAATGATAATTGTCCCTTCGGTAGCAGAGCGCGGTGTGTGCTTCACCCAAAATCTGTCTTCTAGCTCCATGAAGGACAGACCTACAAGTGTTTTAAAACCACCACTGAAGTCTAGGGGTGGTGAGTGTTTTTTGGAAGATTTTGGGTGGAGTATGACTTTAACCTCCTGGCACTCCACCAAATCTGGCTCTTAAAACCCTTGAAGTAGCCGGCTAATCTCCTTGTAGAGTTGATTGACTTTGGATCAGTTGTGACTTCCAAACTGTTGTTGCTGTTCTTATAACAACACACAGACTCACACAGTGTTTTTACATTTTCTTGATCGCCTGGTCTTAATTTCCTTCTATAGACTATAAATGAGTGAAAACTGAATTCCTGCTGTGTGCTTTCTTTTGCGTAACTGATCTGAGCAGTATTCTGTATCTTGATGATCCAAAATTTAGTCAAACCACTGCATGTAAAGAGGGGTTTCAATCATGAATTAATTATATTATGTGTACTATACTATCTTATTTAACTGCTGTAATAGATGGCTGAGAGCTCAGAGGGAAACATTAGAGGAAAAGATTTAGGAAGAGACGATTGCTGCCTTGTACCAAATATTATCAGGAGAAATACAAAAGTATAACTCATCACTTAGTGAGACATTTGGGCCTTTTTCTTCAACTTACAACAAAACTGTTAGCGGAGGGTGTTTCTAGTCTATTCAGAAATGTTGTTTTCGTGGCTGACCAGAGGTGTGAGGTCAGAAAGAGCAGTGAGGATTTCACGTATTGCTCGCGATGACAGGAGGTGGCGGTGGGAAAGAGTGGGTAGGAGATGTCTTTTCTTGTTCTTGGTAACATCTTTGCGGACCGTGCAGCAAACACAGCTGGACCTGTGTATCACTGACACATAATTTGCACATAGGCACACAAAACAATACCACACAAAAGCAGCCTACAGCCACGATACACAGGAAAAACACCCTGCACATGTCCAGACCAATACTGACGAAAGATGACGTCAGCCGCACTGACCGGTTTCAGAGCCACATACATTTAAAACTGCAGATGGCAGGACACTGGAGTTTAGTTTAGTTTTAATTATTTCTTAAAGGCTATTTTAACTGGCCTGGCTCCTCCATAATTTAAACACTGATTAGAAGAATGATATAATGTGGCCATAACTTTGAACCCATGCTTTTCTTGAAAACAATTTTGGGAACTCCAACTTCTGTCGCAAATCAGGATAACTTACAAAAATACTGTGTTTGGGACTAAACGGCTTTAAAAACAGCCATTTAAGGCCTTGAGAGTATTGAAGCTTCCCTTATCATGTTAGATTTTAAACACTATAACTATTTCCACTTAGGAACTTAATCATTGCTGCCAGTTAACAGTACTCTTGGAAGATCATTTTGTTTTTGTTAAGCAGCTCTTGTTCCGTGACTCAGCTTAATTTTGAACATTTTAAACACTCAAACACAAGCCCTGGCGAACACACTTTGCTTTATCAACAGATTCGGGAACCCCGTTGGGTCGGCGCTGTGTCTCAACGCCTACTGCCATCTGTCACAAGCTGTAGCTCAGAGTCTAAGGCAGACCGCTCAATGCCACTAAGCTCCAGATGCACTCGGTGAGGGAGGACTACTTGACAGGCCGGGAGAGGGAGAGGAGGAGGTGGAGGTAAGGGTCAAAGAAAGAAAGAGGAAAAGTGTGTGTGGAAGGTGAGTCTCATAATCCAAGCTGCACAGCTTTTATCCAGGCTGAAGCAACGGGAGTATGACATTTAGAGGGCGGGATGCGTTCGTCACGGTGAGTCAGAGGCCTGCTATACGTACAGTATGTAAATTTGCTAGATTACATCATCGTATGTATGTCCACACTTGGACCTGACAATCTGCTGTTATGTTTCTTTTGTGAGTGTGTTTTGTTACCACCACTCTTTCCTCTTTTCTTTACAACTTTTCACTAACTTTTACTCTTTTTGTGAACTGGCTCGCTACAAAACTATGTCAAGTTCATATCCCTTATTTTATTGAAAGATAATAAACAAAACCATATAAAACCAAACTCAACTGTTAGGCCAACGTGGACGAGAAGTCCTTGAAGTGATCAGTAACACTGCATAATATGCAATGCTAAAATGCTCATAAAGACAATGCTACCATGCTGATGTTTAGCAGGTTGTGTTCAGTCTTAGTTTAGTGTGTTAGCATGCTAACATCAGCTAAACACAAAGTAGAGCTGAGACTGATGACTGACTGAGATATCTGGACATAAACCAAAGTGATAATGGCGCTAGATAAAAAGTAAAAGGGATCACAAAAGTTATTACAATTCATCCTGAGGGGAACATGAATGTGTGCACCAAATTTCACAGTAATCTATCAGATATCTGTCAAGACATTTCACTCAAAACCACAAATGTCAACCTCATGGAGGCGCTCTATTAGAATAGATCCTCTGGGAACCATGAACGTCTGAACATAATTTCAAGGCAATCCATCCAGTAATTAAGATATTTCTGTCTGGACCAACATGGACGAGAAGTCCTAAAAGTGATCAGCAACAATGCATATTTGAATATCTACATTTCCATGACAACTGGTCAAACTCCATCTGCTGATGAAGATCACGTGATACAATCGAAAGCTCCAGAACAGCTACTAAACGGACCATCACACTGTGTTCAAATTGCTTTGCTTCAGTTTGCTTCAAGAATAAACTTTGAAACTCTAGCGAGGTATATTCAACATCCAAGAAAGTTCGAATTTGCACACTCGAGACAAAAACAACAAAACAAACAAAGATGCAAAAGAATTACTGCAGTTTAATCTGACTGCGGGGTTATGTGAGAGTTGAAATAAAACTAGATATTCTCCTACTCTGCACGTGTTGGTGTATGCACGAGTGTGTGGGAGTCTGTTTGGAAGTATGTGAAGAGAAAAGATTTTAAAAGAGCCTGACCTCATTTCGATCAGACAGCAGTGCTTTTGCTTTCAGGCCTGCTATTTCACCCACACTGAAGCAACAAGCAGTCACAGAGCCAGGTAACACCTCACCCCCTCTTCCTTAAATCATCGTGTACCTGCAGGATGAGAACGAAGTAGTCGACGGGCTTGCCCCTCTGGTAGACGTAGTGATTGGGCGAGCGCTTGTCACTTTCGTTGAACTTGATCTCCTGGATCACATCAGGGTGGCGCAGGATCCGCAGCAGCACCTTGTCTGAGACCTGAGACTGGCTGAACAAGCTCACCTCTGCAGGAAGAGATGTAAAGAGAGACTGACTTTTAGGGCATTAATTAAGACTTTTTTTTTCCTGCCCCACAACACAAAAAGGACCTTAATACATATCTGGATGTTATGGATATCGTTCAATAACGGTATTAAAAAAATTCAAAATTCTGGAGATGCACCAACGTGAATCTTTCCAGAACAGATCTGAGTCGCAGGTACTTTCTTACTGTAAACCAATCTGCTGACATCACTGATCCAGGTGCAATTAGTCATTCATGCTTTTGTCTGTAGTACAACATGTTAAAGGGTGTGACTAGTACATCTGTTCTACGACAGGTGATCCTATACTTAACAAAGGAGCGTAACATATTTATAACCATGAACTTAACAATAAAGGATCAAGTGATCAAGTAGAATTAAAAAAGACATTAAGCATCTCATGTTTTAAGTGACATAAATAGACATGACATGAATTAGTATCAATTAGAGCTTCCAAATGCATTCACAGGAAGATCAGACTCATGAAGAAAAACATTGAATTATATTCTGGCTTGCTTAAGTGTGAGAGAAGGATTCCTTTTGTTTTTTACAATACAGTAGAATTTGATGCATTTGTGTCAATTAGAGGTGCAACAATTAGTCAATTAATCGATTAGTCGATTGACAGAAAACTATTTTGGTAATCAAATCATCGTTTAAGTCATTTTTAAAGCACAAATGCCAAACATTTGCTGGTTCCAGCTTCTCACATGTGAGGATATGATGCTTTTCTTTGTTATACATGATAATAAACTGATTTTTTTTTTTTAGTTTTGGACTGTTGATCAGACATAACAAGACATTTGAGGATGTCATCTTGTGCTTATCTAACATTTTCAAGACAAAGCGATTTGAATCGAGAAAATAATTGGCAGATTAATCAATAAATGAAAATAATCACTAGCATTGATACTTGGGTCAATCAGTCTGATACAGGTTGCATTCTATATTTACATCATTGTCAGACATTGTTCCACAGTTTATGCAGGTTTACTGGTGAAGATACTGATACTACAGTTAAGATTGGTGAACCTCAACTATTTAGCTAATTTGCTCATCTGTTTGTATTACTGTGGCTAACACTAGCACATTTACAGTGATGTTGACTGATGTGCATTGTCCCTGTTTAAAAAAGAAAAAACTGGTTAAAAGTGTTTGGTTACATGTATTTCTCAACTGTCGTAGGCCAGGCTGTTGCAATCAGAGCTCAACAATAAGCGCCTTCGACCCCACCCAAACTGAGAACAAAGAAACAGTCCACCCTGCAAACAAAACCCCTGCGCAATACACAGTGAGAGGTGACACATATATGACCAATGCTGGCATTCATCATGTCAAACAAAGGCAAACAAACTCCTTCAACTCTGATTTACATATTAAGTCGACAAGTTCATGTGGTTTACAAGAACTGTGAGCTTCTTGCTGCAGCTCAGCTGAAATGTTCCATGACTTTCAATGATTTTCCACTCAGAGCACTTTCACAGCCTAAAAAGTCTATATCTTCCTGATTTGTTAATGGGGTTTTTTTCAGCTCCCCAAAAAAAAAAAACATCTACAGACTGATGGGGCTTGCTGTTGCAAAACATATAATTCCTTAAATGTATGTACTGAAGCATTACATCGTGGCGTAATAATGCATTCCCTGACATTCCCCGAGTTTCCCTGTCTGAGATACATCTCTCAAAGGTCTGTGATACTCCAGATATCACATGTCAGATATCAATGGCAACAGAGATCAGACACAATCTAAAAAGAGCTGGGTGATGATCATTGATGTGAACAAGAACAATACAAAGGAAAAGAAACAGGGAAACAGTTAACTTCCTGGGCCGAAAACAGAACCTCTAGAATTCCTGTACAATGAATCAAGAAAGAAAAATGAAACCAACATCCTGAAAAAGAAAATAGAAACAAAGTCAGTAGACACTGACGTTATTCCTGCAGACTCTGACTCTGGCATGCTCCTGCAGCCCGGGGAAGTGCTACGTCATGCTAGCAGCGGCTACTGCTAACTGATTCTGGCAGAGCACATCAGCTATCGCTCGCTAACCAGACACATTGCAACACGTTCTCAAGTGATTTGTAGCAGCGGAGAGGCATCACATCCAGCTGGCCAGAGTCCACAGTCTTCTTGTGGTGGTAAGCATGGGCAGGCATACTGGCGTACTGCTCGGATCTTAAATAGATCTCCCAAGTAAACAAACACATTTAAACCTCCACCCTGCATGTATGGACCTGAACCTGAACATAATCATGTTGTGGCTACATATCAAAGACATATGTTCACACATATACAGCTGGTTTACATGTTATGAATTATCTAATGGCTGTGCTTTAGTAACATTGTGATGAGTGACTGTGTTTGTCTGTGTGTGCGTGCTTGCATTAGTCCGTTCCCCCACCTGTAGCCAGGAAGCGATGGGCGGCCAGCAGCAGCTGAGGAGAGACCTTCACTTTGGATTCGCTCTCGTGTTTGAAGGCGGAGAAGTCCCTCTTATTCTTATTGGGCGCCACCTTTTTCCTGTTGCGGTTATCAGCTGAGAAGTGACACACACACACACACACGCACACACACACACAGCAGACAAAGTTATTTATTTATTTAAATGTACACTTAAAAGATCAGAAGGTAAACCGCTTAATCTTGTAAACCTATACCAATATATGTCTAAAAATATCTCAAAGATAGAACAACAACTACTTAGATATGGATAATAAAGTAATAAATAACTAAGACTGAGATTAAAATAGCCTTATCTGCACTGGCAGTAAAGACAAGGTTAGTGGTAAAAATCAAGTGATAAACAAAAGCAAAGCCGAACTCACTGTAAAGGTCCGATTCATCCAGAATCTCTGATTTAATGATCTCCTCGATCACGTCTTCGAGGGTGACCAAACCCAACACCTCGTAGAAAGGGTCTCCCTCCCCCTCGTTGTTCACCTTCTGGACAATGGCCAGGTGGGATTTTCCTAAGTGGAAAAAAGAGAATCATAAGCAGGATTTTCAGCTGATCAACTCAAGTAGACAAGAAGTGGGGTTGCAGGAAATGCGATCTAGACACAGAAGCAAAATCGGGGTAAACTATAAAGTAAGGAATTCATATCAGCATCTGGACTGTTTTAAATCTACCATACACACATATCAACGCCACAAGCATGAGGGTGATGTGATGTGCAGAGGGCACTAATGTTCAGCAATGCATCAAGAAGAAGAAGAAGAAGAAGAAGAAAATGTGCTGTCAGCTGTCAACATTGTCTCAGCTTTATTCTACATCTTCCTTCAAAATAAAACAGCGTACAACATGATGAGCCTTGGTGCTCATGCTTTAAAAGTTCATCATCTTTCAGCAGATCATGTAATGCAGAGCTGTGGCTGTTAGGAAGCCCTGATGGTAGTCAAAATATCATTGTTTCTTCATCATCATCTCTTTGCTATCTATTTATTGTTATTGTGGTTTGTATTTTGTACAATTAGTGTTGAATTTTCATCACATCACGGCTCTTGGTTATAGTCACACGTGACAGGGCCAGGTATGTGCACTTCGACATACAAACCTGGCCGAGCCCCTCCGTCATGACAAACAATCGTATCATGATGGATTCCTATCCGACAGCAGCTATGTTCTAACATTAACCCATCTGCCCACTCCCTCTGCTTGCACCACAAATAGCCTGTTAATGTGTACAGGTTCTTACAGCTGGGGCTGGGACTTTGGCCACAAGCATTACTATACAACACAAAAACACACATGTACGCCAAGACGCACGTCCTGCTGAACTCTTCACATGGCAAACTGTTCAAAGTGCACACGGACGCCGGCTGGCTGCAGACTCGTGTCCAAACAAGTGCAGAGTTGGGCCCAGGCGATGCTCTGAATTATTAATGACGCTGCCAGAGAGAAGCACTCAGAGGATATCTGGGGGTTTGGTCCCCAGGTGGGTAATTTCCTTCCCTCCACCCAGACAAACACACAACGCACATATAGGGATACACATGCAAGCAACTGGTTTAAACTACCCTCTCTCTGACACACACAGCATTGAACAGACTGGATTTGAACAGCAGGCCGGCTGAGGGCAAGTGAGACGATTTGTTTCCTAAATATAGGAGGAGCGGTCTTCACTGTCAGTCAAAACAGCATCTGAGAAAGCATCTGTTGGACCACACAGACACTTGTTGCTCTCGTTCTCCCCAAAACCACAAGCCATAAAGTCGTGACAAAGGATAAAACAAGAGGGAAGAAGCGAGAGATCAGAAAGGTCCCATCGTCTGTGTCCGTTTCCAAAAAAAGAGAGCAGCCGGATCAATGGGATTTACAAAGAGCTCATATGACCGGCAATTAAAAGAAGACCAAAGGCTATAAGTGTTTTGTCTTTGTGTGTTTGTGTCCTTGATGTCTGCCTGCATGTCCTGGCAAAGGACACAAACACAGTCCACACATTCTCAGCTTTGACCTTGCTTGGTTTTACTACATGAATAGAGCAGCGGGACTTTGAGGAATCCATTTCCCACAAGGCCCGGCTTTACTGTGGGAGTCTGTGATGTCACGACATGAGACGTCGGGGTGAGCGGGGGTGATGTACTGTATATTTAGTATGGACGCTCAAGTCTCGAGAGGAAGCAGCACGGCTGGACATTCGTAGTTGGCTAAGTAACAAGTTACAAATGGTTTGGATTTTGGAAAATCCATTCATCATTTAGCCTTTAAAATAACTCACATGATGACAAGTGCATTTCACAAGTTCCCTGCACAAACTGATGTTTTCAAGCAGCTTATTTTGTCTGACAAAAAGTCAAAAAGGTGTTAGATTTATAAGAAAAGGACGCGAAGCAAACCAACCTGTGAGCAGCAAACGTTTGGTATTTTTACTAAACGAATGACTTGAAGACTGCATGAAATAAATAGGTACTTGAACTTCCTGGAAATCTTCAGTGATGCCCTGCAGTACAGTTGCACTGTACAGACAGAAGTAGCAGTCAAGATCCACGGAGTAAATGTGATAAAATTGCTGATTTTCAGGAGCACTGATGTGTGCCGACGCTAGGACAGTAGCGTTTCCTGTCATCATGATGCGCATCAATACGCCGCAGGTGTGTGAGCTCAGAGAAAAACTAGGTGTTGCGTTTTGACACACATCTTATGCCACCAGTGTGTGTTGCCACTATTAAGTGTCACGCCCAATAAAGTCATCATAAATGTATGTAAATGAACAATCGTGTCTTTCTGACCCTTCATCATCAAATCAGATTGCCCTTCTCTTGATAACTGACAGTCCATTGATTTTCAGTTTAAAGTGTCATCTCCTACCTCAAAATCCTGTTTCATCAGGAATTACATCACATAAGGGAGGGATGATGTCATTTTAAGGCCATTTTAAGGATGGAAAGCATTAGTCAACAGTGTCCCACGGTAAGAAAGCATCTGAGTACATTCATTAGCTGATCGTTGTTCATTCCACACAAGATCACTGTAGCAACGAAAATAGAGACATCATGTAATGGAAAAGGCACTCTGTGTGTCTCTGTGTGTGTGTGTGTGTGTGTGTGTGTGTGTGTGTGTGTGTGTGTGTGTGTGTGCCCTCTCCCTGTGGTGCTGAGTCAATATTTCAGAGGAAGTAGGACCCCAGGGGACATACTTACCCCCAGTTACTGGAGAGTCACTTGAGCGTCTATTGACTCCTTCAGAGCACAGACACTAAGACACACACACACACACACAAACACACTAAGACACACACACAAACACACTGAGACACACACACACTTAGTGTACAAGGAAGCTCAGCCAAGTACAGGCTGCTTCATGTGTTCAGTGTCTGACCTGTGTCAGCTGAGTCTATTATAATTAACAAAACCCACAAAGTCACCCAGCTCCTGTGTGTCTGTAGCTGCTGATTTTCAGGCGAGATGTGTGTCTGAGCGCCGCACGCTCACCTCAGGCTCGCACAGAAATACAAACAGCTGTCACTTATCAAACTGAGAATCTGACATGACGGAGAGTGGGTTTTTTTGGGGGGTAAAATCCATCCCTCCATCGCTCATCCTTTCTACAGGCTGTGAGCTGAGGTGGCAGCGATCGCCGTCGGTGCTCCTTGACTTTGTGAGATGTTTAGACTGGTCACCTCTGAAGTCACTCATGAGGACTCGCTTTTTCATATTCCATCTGCTTTAGTTTACTAATCGTTCATTATCTGCTCTCAACTTGGCCTTTGTCATATGTGCATGTTTTCCAGCTTTAAATTTGACTTGGAATTTCACTTGAGGTGAATTATAAAGTCAAAATAAAGACACAGAGTTAAAATGGACTGCATTTACAAAGTGCCTTTCATTCACCCATTCACACACACATCCACACATAAATGGCAGCGAGCTACAATGAGAGGAGCTGGCTTAATCATGAGCAACTGGGGTTCAGTGTATCGCTGGAGGACACTGGGGCATGTTGACAGGAGGAGGCGGGAATTGAACCGCCAATCCTGCATTTAACATTTGACAAGATCGGGTGATTTCAGACTGAATACGGGGACTGAAGCTACACATGGGAAAACACAACAATACATATTTAATGTACAATCAATTGTATTCTAAACCAGTAGTTCCCAACCTTTTTGGTCTAATGTACCTCCACCCCACAGCCCTGTCAACTGAACTTACGTACCCCTTCATCAATTGCCCCCTATCATCTTCCAAATGTATAACACTATTGATTTTTTAGTAGTTTAAAAGTTTTTTCATACAATTGAAGTGTCAATATTTAGGTTGTTTTGCTCAGCAATCGCACTACTACCACTTAGAGTGGAGCTGAATGCTCCAACCATTTATCCATTACTTTTAGCTAATTATTTCAACCATTTATCCATTACTTTTAGCTAATTATTTCAACCATTTATCCATTACTTTTAGCTACCTGTTTAGACTTCTGTGCTTGTTTGCTAACTAGTTTTCACGCATTCTTACATAACTGCAACAGGTAGTGTTCAGGTGTTAATATGTGGATATATTCAATATCAAATCATAATTTCCATTTTTTCAAATTAGTTGAGCTACTTTGCAATATTTCCACTACCCCCTGGGGTCTAAGTACCCCTGGTTGGGAATCACTGTTCTAAACTATGCAACACCAATGCAGCATCTTGCCGTACTGGTACATGACATTATCTCCTTGACTTGCAGTATTTATATTTTAGTATTAGTTCAGCATCTATTGTTAAAGTTTAGTTTATGATGTGTTTTATTGTATTGTCCTTCTTACCTACCACCTTAAGTGTCCTTATCTCAACTGTTTATTGATTTATGTGACTTGGCTGATATAACAACCTGATTTCCCACTGGGATTAATAAAACAATTAAATCCATCTATCACTCTATCTAGGGCTGCAACTGAGGATTATTTTCATTATATTAGTTAATCTGATTAATAACCGTGTGATCACTGGGTCCACAAAATGTCAGATAAATGTGAAAAACGCCCTTAGGAATTTCCTAAAGCAAAAAATGAGGCCATCAAACTGCTTGTTTTCATCTAACAGGCCAAAACGCAAATATATTTACTTTACCGTCATATAAGACAAAGACATGCCGCAAACCATCGCAAGTGAGAAGCTGGAACCAGGAAAGAAATTGCCATTCATTGATTATAAAAATTGATGCTGAATAATTTTCTGTCAATCAGCTCATCATTTCAGCTCTAAATCTATGTATGTCTATCTATCTATACATCCAACTATCCATCTTATTATTGTCATCATCGTTATTACTAGCAGCTTCCGTTAATTCTTATAATGGGTGAACGTGGTACTGTATATAGGTTTATTATTTATGTTTTTTTATGATCATCGCAGGCATTTTGTGCTTAAAATATAAAAAAAAAATCGACCATCGATTTTCTCCAAATCTAAGACGCATCAAACTACATGAGATCAGAGGGAGAAGAACAATTTGCTGAAACAGGAACCGAGAAACACATTGACCTTTGTCACAAACACTAAACCCTGCCGAGCTACACGCTGCAACTTCTCTTCCTTTGACTGAACATTTCACAACATTAACAACAAGCAGGGTTCAGTTTTCTGGGTGATGTAGTGGGATTCAGTTTCACACAGTCTTGTTTGTGTGTCGAGTCCGTTCCACTAGATTTGTTTTTCTTTTCTCATTTTCATTAACTGAACTGAATCATCAGTCTATCAGTGTTCAGATGCTCCCAGCAGGCCGGGCGACCTTCCAGTCTGTTTCTCTGCCCTCTGGCTCTTCCGTCACCATCCTGCCAGCCGGGCCTGTTTGTTGACATGAAACATCGGCGACAAAAGGACGAGGGGGGAGAGTGATGAGTCTGTATGGGAAAGGAATGCCTCATGCATACCGCCCACGCACAAAGCACAACCGGCCGGCCACAGATCAGCAGCACTGACCGCAGCCACCGACTGCAAAACACGCACGCTGTGAGGGGATGAAACAAAAATGCATGGCTGCAAATATGCATGTGCGCGCTCGTACACACAAACACACACACACACACACACACACACACACACACACACTTGCGTAAATACAGTTCACACACACAAAGGCTTTTTGTGCGGTCAAGCTCTTCAAACCTGTTTTCCAGCTAAAACTGGAGCACCAATCAGATAGGTCTACTCTGATCTTAAGGGACAGTAAAGTAATGGCTGAAATTGTTATATTTTGCAAAGCAGATTAGTTACTGATTGTTTTAGAAACAAAACTACTTCACTGCATCTCATGTCGACACGCTCACCACTTTTGGCTACAGCAGAGGCGGCGCCATGTTAAGTTTTAGGCTGTATTCAGACTTATAATAGAGAGCTGCAGGGATGACATATTTTTGTCAGCCAGCCCGGAAGTTAGCATCGCCCTGGTTCCCTCCACAAAAAGCCTTTTTCCATTGGATTTTGGATTATTGCAGAAAATAAGCTCTGTGGCAAACACAAGTTTATGATACTGACACGTTTTGTTCAGCAAGATAATCTTCACAAATTTTAGGATTTCTGAAGCCTAAATGCAATTGCCAGGAGTAAAAAGCTAACATTAAGCTATAAACGAACTACACCACAGTCGCATGACTTCAATGGCACCACCACTAAACTTCCAACTTGTAATCTGATTTTGCGCGCTTACCTCTTCTACAAAAGCCTTTCAGAAAGTTTTGAATAGTTTGCAAGAGCGCGAGTATAAACACAACGAGGCTGTAAAGGCGGACGAGTGAGTAGATGAGTTTCTGTGTTCAGCGTGATGACGTTTAATGTCCCCGACAACCTCTGTAGTCTCATTTAGCCACTTGTTAGCAACCGCCTTTTTTAAGACATAAAGCATCAGAATTCACGATTGGGGTATTTATTGACATAGTTCATGTTGCAGAAAAAACATGAAAATCTCTTATGCTTGTGTTACCACAGACCTTATTTCAGGCATCTAACCAAAAACCCATTCAAGAAACCCACTGACTTTCGAGACGAGGGAACCAGAAGTGCAAAAATGCGAACTCATTTCTGGGTTTTAGGACTCATTCCTGCAGCACTCTGTAGCACTGCATAAAAAAGATAATCTAAGGGGGTGAGTTGGTGTGGACGTGCTGCCAGAGTCTCAGTGAGAAGATAAAATATAAAGTGTGAAGGTTTATGAGACACCGAGACAGTGCACTGCAGTTTATTCACCTTTGAGTCAGGATTTTACAACTCTGGAAAGTCATTATAGCACCTATCTAAAGCTGCAACTAAACTAATTTTAATTTTCAAAAATCTGTCGATTACTTTCTAGATTCATTGGTTAATAGTTTGGTCTATCAAATGTCAGAAAATAACAAAAGATGTCCATTAAGGTTTCCCAGAGCCCAAGGGGACTTATTTGAATGTCTTGTTTTGTCCGACCTACAGTCCCAAAATCTAAAGATATTCAGTTTACAATAATACAAAAAAGATTAAAGCAGCAAATCCTCACATTGGAGAAGCTGCAACCAGAGAATGCTTGGCATTTTTGCTTGAAAAATAACTTGAATCAATTATTTATACAGTTGCCAATTAATTTTCTTTCAATTGACTCACCGGATAATTGACAAATTGTTGCACAAATAAAACAATTGTTAGTTGTAGCCTGACTTCATTCTCTTTGTTTGCTTCTTTTAAAAGCTTTTATTTATCTAAAGCTTATATGCAGCTGTTTGTGTTAAGACTGCAGATTTTTGCAGAATATATGTTTATATTGAGGAAAGTAAGTATATATAGAGCATCTTTTTGGTGATGGCACCAAAACTTGGACACCAAACTGGCATCGGGGTCCAACAATTTCAATGATACTCAGCCCTGTTGCCAATAAAACATGCCTCCAGCCCGATCCCACTACTAAGTTTATTTTAGGCCCAGTTTTATGTAATATGATGTGTAGCAAAAACCTCAGTTCAAACAAACAGACAAGACAGCTGTGTGTCATTTCTGCTGAGCTGCTCTTACTTCATGCTGACTGATATCATTATGGCACACAGTCTGGTGTGACACACACACAAAACATTCACACACACTGAAGTCATAGTTGAGAGGACTGCAGCTGCACCATCAGCACTTCAAGCTACAATGGCAAGACAGGAAGAGAGAGAAAGGCAGCAGGCGGCTGATAAGAATGCAGTGATTGCACCGAGTCCTGATGTGGCGGTCCAGCTCCACCCAAGGTCTGGTGTCAGCCCACACTTCCCAAAGCCTTGATGCATCTAGGTCTGCAAATAATGATTACTGAGGTGTAATATAGTGATAATTATAATCAGGTTATGGTGAGATTGTTTTGTCAACTACTGTTTGAACTTTCAAACTCACTTTTTAAGCCAACATGGACGAGAAGTCCTCAAAGTGCTCAGAAAAATGAATCTACAATTCTGTGACAACCGTACAAACAACTGTGAGGAAGATGGTGCAACAACCAATCAATCTCAACGATTATTTTCATTATTAATCGATCTTTTTTTTTTTTTTTTAACAAAAGGACTTTTCAGGACCCCAATATAAAAAGTGACAAAGAATGTGCTATATGTAGCTACAAAAATGTGCTTTATAGCCTAGAAATAGCAACAGGCAATGTAAGAATATATTTTCTTAGCTGGCGCTGAAAATCCATTTAAAAGATAAAAAAATTATATGTGTGTGTAGACGACTGTCTTTAAGATTAAGCAACTTTTTAAGAGAAGTGTTTTTAGAAGCTGTCCTACGCAACAGTGAAAATAAAATGTCAGCTGCATGCGGACCTGAATCAATCATGCAGGTTTGATCTTCCTCAAATCAAATCTGAGCGCAACAGAAAGGAAAGTCAGCTGAAAAGAGTGTGTGTGTGTGTGTGTGTGTGTGTGTGTGTTTACTCTGTGACTCAGCAGAACACCTGAGGGGTTGTCTCTTAAAAATAGAAAGTCAAATATTCGTTGACAGACACACACACACTAACTACCTGCAGAAAAATGCCAGGGGCAGAGGATGAGAGCTGGCTGGATGGTTAGTTAGTAGGTAGATATTCTGTAAAAAGCTGTAAAAAGTTGGCCAAAAGTGCAAACTTATGAGGCTGCAGCTGGTTCTGCTAGCTTATTACAAGGACCTTAATATAAAGCGTTAACAAGGTTTCATTTCAATTCAAGGAGGCAACACTTTTTTCATGCCAGATGCTGAAAAGACAAAAAGAGGCACAACAAAAAAAAGATACCACATCCATTTCTGCACTGTTAACCCTAACCCTGAACAATGTGTTGTGGATGCCAGAAGTTATGACATATTCCTCATCAAAGCACAGACAGATTCCAGTTTAAGTGTTCAGATCTGACTTTGTACCACAAATCTGATGAGTTTCAGGTCAAAACTGAAAAAATCGTGACTACATGGAGCTTTTTAGGGTCAGATATCTAGGCCATATGTGATAGAGAAAATAAAGCAATAAGCCCCAAGAGGCCGTGGTTTACAGTGATTTTAGAACAGGGGCAAAAAAACAGAAAGAAAACAGCAAACGGACCACATTTCATGTTTTTAACGGTCCCGGCTTCGTTTCTCGACTTTTCCAGCTCTTCAGTTCCTCTCTCGTTAATTTCAGCGTGTCTTCCTTTCTTTTCTCATCTTCCTCCTCTTTCCTGTCATCCACGCTTAGCCCTCCCAGTAAATCAAGAATTCACAACAAAAATCTGACATTTTGAAACAATTTGTTCGGCGCAGTAATACTGATGTAATGCGATCACAGTGTGTGTTTTATAGAGTATTTTACAACAGCTTCGAACGCGGCTCAGCTAATCATAATCATGGACCAGAACTATCCGAACTTTGTGGAGAATTTGAGCAGGGTTATATCTGGAGGCCTGGTTCATATTCATTTTGTTAAAAGACAGAGTGAAAAATTGATTCAGCCCCCATCAGATACACATAACATACTGAACCAATGAGGAAATATGGGGAGTGGATGAGAGCTCAAAATTCCTCTCCAAACTCCTGAACATTTAACAATTAATAAAACAAAGCATGACGCCACGTCTGCATGGCCTATTTCCTGCTTCAAATTTATTCATAAACAGCTTTTAGTAAATAATGAAGGAGGGATATGACGTTTCCAGAACGTTCACTTATCTGGAGGATTCTCGTTTTGCGAGTCCTCCCATGTTTTTCACTTTACTGGCACACCTCCAGCTCTAATGTGAACACATAGCCGTTGTTACAAAACCTGATTGAAACTGCTTTCTACAAAATTGTAAGTTTTTCTTGCACCAATAAAGGCTGTTAGTATTTTAGCGCATTTAGTCGCTGCAGAGAGTGACTGAAAGGGCTCTTTACTTGATAGTCAGAACATAAAAACAGAAGAACAAGGACAGATGGGCAGAGACTCAGAGAAACAAGAGAGAGAGAGAGAGAGAGAGAGAGACACCCATCAGGAGTAGTGGAGATTCAGGTCTGCCCCGAGAAAAACCTTCTTTCACTCAAAGTTGTAAAACTATGTGTTCTTTTCCCTAAAAAGAGGCAGGCAGCGTAAACACTGCTGGTCCCCGTGCTTCTCAAAGAGACAAAGAGACAACAAGGTTTAGATTTGAGATTAGGTTTAGGTTAGATTAAGAGTCCAGGCAAGGGACTGAGGGGGGAATGCAGTACATGAAGGTGTCGCTCTGATGTATCGCTGTGCAAATGCATGAAATGCATACGTGTGTTCGTCTACAAGCAGGGAGTGTCACAAGCTCAGTCTCATGTGTTTAAGTGTGGCAGGGTGCAAAGGTTACTGAGGCCAATCTGTTACAACACATGACAAAGGGAACAGTTAAAGGTGGGGTAGGTAGTACAGTTTTCAGGCTTCAGAAAATCTAGCCCGTGACGGGAGACTTTGGCCAATCACAGGTCATTTTAGGGAGAGGGCGCATTCCTATTGGCTGTTCTACAAATGCAGATGTGCGTGCATGTCCCTTCAGATGGTAAAAGCCTGATTCAATGGCGGAAAATCCTGCAACTTGTGATAAATTTCCAACACCTCTTTTGTCTACAGCGGCGTGTAATACAAAACAACACATCCCGGCTCCACACGGAGCTTCAGGCTCATTATGTTCGATGCCATGGCGCTCGTATCAACGAGTGGCATGATGACAAACAGTGGGGAATAACTTTTGAGTGGGGACAGTGGCGTGTGTGCGGTGTAGTAGCCTCTCATCCCGCTGTTAGGCTACATTCAGACAGAATTTCCCATTCATTTGAATGGGGGTACTGCGTTCAGGCTGCGGCGAAAAGTTAAAACAGAATCAACTTTTGGAGAAATGCAACCTGACGTCACCCTGCAGCGGCCAGTCACGCCGGCGATCAGACCAAGAACTTTGTTTACCATGTAGCATTGTAGCAGTAGCTGTTTACCGAGCAACTGTGAAGATGGAAGAGAGACTGATCGATCGGCGCCGTGACGACTGTACATCAGCTGTTCAACCCTGCCAGGAGGGAGTACATTAATCGCGGTGTAGTCGCTTGGCTTGTATCGGTCTTCAAGCTGGGATTGCTGGTTAGTATGTGACACTCCCACACCGCCGCACAACCCTGCGTTGAATCGCCGCAACACCTGATTCTGTCTGAAAGCGGCCTTAGACACGCTGGCATTCAGGCAGCAGCTTCTCATTTGTAGGACGGGTGGGGGAAAAATAATTCACTTCAGTATGATGATTCTTTTTTAATTTTTTTATCATTTTTTTTATTCCTGAATTGATATTATTTTATGATTATTTTTTTCTGCATTTCTGCTTTATTTTCTTGATAGTCACAGTAGAGACAGACAGGAAAGGCAAAATTGTAGACAATTAATTTTCTGTTCATAAATTAATCCACAAATGGTTTCTATTGTACATAATCTAAGAGAATCTAAAAATCCTTGATTTGTACCAAAATTAAACCACTAAATTTCACTGAAACCTGCTGAGAAGTTTTGGAGATACACTGCTACCTAACAGACAAACAGCCATTAAACTGTAGCAAACATAATGCGGTCCTAAAGGCTGGGTGGGGTGTCCAGATAAGTGCCCGAACACTGATAAACAGCAGACAATGCAGACGGTCCTGACAACCACAAACAAAACACAGACTGGTTCGTTTCCTGAGAGGCTCAAAGTGTTTAAGGCTCAACTGGAAATGTTGTGTTTAGTCTGTAAGTCCTGGACCTGCCTACTGACTCACATCCAATCGACTGTGGTTTCACAAATTAGAATAAACAGTGCAAATAGTGCAGTAATTACTTAATTACAACTTAAATATCGACAAAAATAACCAGTATGCTGAAACGACACTCCATATTTTGTGTCGTTTTGTCTTGTGATATCACATTTTAAAATATTTATCCAATACAAGAATAAAAACACTAATCATTTGCCTGATTTAAAATCTCATAGTGATAAGCAAAACCAAATATGTTTTCAAAAATGATTCTTGCATCAGTGACTTTCATGGGACCACTAGGATGACCAACACTGGTACAGTAGTTAGTTAACTGTTATTTTATAGATATCTATTGGCTTTGTGTTCAACCAGGGCTGAACACGGCTCGATAAATCAGTTTTATCTGATTATAATTGTGTGGTCCATAAAATGTCAGAAAAGAAAGTAAATGTCTTGTTTTGTCCAACCACGAGTCCAACCCCCAAAGACATTTGAGAAGCTGTGAATTCTGGGCATTTTTGCTCCAATACTACTTAAACGATTTACAAAATAGTTTCTAATCAATCAGTCAATCAACAAATCACTTCAGCTCTATGTTCAACTCAATGTTATTTTACAAGTATTTGATAGAAATGGCTAAAAGTTTTACCTTAAGGAATAAAATAAAATAATGATGTTTGTTGTCTTTTTTTTACAGCAATAGCACTGTGTTTGGGCCGTGCCTTCAAAAAGAAAATAAAATGGATAAAACTAGTACAAAAAGACACAAAGGACTTTTTTTTCTTGATCCTATACTGGTATTATTTAAGGCAGGCAGAGTCCCTGAGGTCAAAATGTGGGCCGATATAACACATTGCTTGAGGGTGCAGCATGTGACAGTCTGTTGACAGAGTGCAATGAGCCTCCAGTGAATTCATGGTTCACTTGTGTTTGTGTGTTTTCTAATTATGCCTGATAATGTCCAGCGTGCATGAATTTAGACCCGATTACACAAGAGGCTCAAATCACACCGGTGCTATCGATATTTTATTATCAACTCTACAACTTCTACCACTATTTTAAGGGTTCGTAGAGCTTTTCAAGAGTAAAATTCAAGCACTTTTCAAGCACTGTCAAGGTACCTAAACCAAAAACTTCCAGACTCTGAAAGCCTTTAATTGTTACCATAAATGCCAGGAGACAACAAACAAATATGACGACAGGATCGTTTCAAATATCGTTCAAATATTAAACATCAGATTATGTTGAAAAATGAAGCATTTTTTAAGGAGTATATTCAAACTCAAGCATATTCCTAACCTTGAAAACATAACGGTCAAAATCTTATTTTCTATTTCTTTTATGAGTGCAACGACAGTCAGCGTGTCATTAAAATTTCATCTCGTCTAATAAGGTCACTTCATAGTCCTTATGAAAGGTCACATCATGTTGACTGAAAAGGCTGAGTACACACACACACACACACACACACACACACACACACACACAGTGAAGGAGAAATGTCAGAACATACAGTATTGATGACTTTCTTACTGAACTTGTGCCTCAAAAGTAAACGGTTCAAATCTTGGGCTGACAAAGAGTAGATTTGATTATGCAGAGCACAACCTAAAGAAACCTTGTGTACACACACAGACGCTGTTGGACGCCATCACCGTGGTAACTGATGCCAAGCTGCAAGTGAGAGGAACTTGAGATGTAAGCGGGGAGTCGGGTCAGAGAAGAGGCAGGGGGGCCGGTGGCGGGCCAATCAAGCCTGCACGTTATCAAAAGGTTTGGCTACTTCCTTCTTTGGGATAAAGTACTCGTTGCTGTGTTTTTGGACTATGTGCGAGACTATCTGTCAATCAAACCGGATCAGCGTTTCCTGTGGATGTGCTTGTCTTTGCCTGTTTTGGTTACAGCGGCTGTTGCTATTCATGCCAGTTTTTTTTTTCAGTTTTATTACAAAAAAATAAAAATAGAAATGATCACTCCCCCTTTGTGTGTCTGATGATTTCTCAAGTAAAATATCTACCAGACGCTCGATGAATATATAGATGAGGAACGGCAGGAAATAGGATATAAGATCTGCTCTCACATGCAACCAGCTAAGAGAGACTTCAAGATTACAAGACTCACCACATATATTGCGCAGTCTCTCCTCTCTATACATGAAGGGCCACTCAAATGTAGAGATATGCATTTCTATTGTTTCTGGGAGGGGAAACGAATTTAAAGATTCTGGACCTTTGCCTTCCTCCTTATCACCTTATCTATCACATTATAAGCTAGCTGGATCAAAGAAACTCCACCCGACGTTAGTCTCTGCTACAGAGAAATCTTCAGTACACTTCATCTTAAAAGAATACATGCTGCTTTGGAAGGAAATGGCATGTTATTCTTAACAGTTTCATCACCTTTACCTTTAAGGTGTCGGGTATCTTTGGAGTGGAAAGCCGCTCCACATGAACCACATGGTCCTGGCTCTATATGTCTGGCTATACTCACTATTTGTTAAGCTACCAAAAAAAAGAGTGTAAAAGTTTTCATGAATTGACATTTAAAACACTGACTACAATTCGATGGACTGTGCTGATCCAACTGAAATGATTGAATGCTGTCTAAATGGGTTTATTTCTGAGCTACTCATATTTCTTAATTCCCCTCCTGATGGCGGCGGATGCCCCCAATACACAATGTCACGTCATCAGACTTTTCCCGCAATACTCAACCTTCATTTTCACGCCTCGCGGTTTCCTATGTGGCTCTCTTCATGCAGATTTTGCAAAATATGAGGTTTCAAGCTGCTCAAGACTAGATTCATTAGACAGCATAGCTTCAAGGGAGACCGTATGCCTTTAAGCAATTGCACTGCCCAAGCCCTTGAGTCTTATTATCCCCATTAACGTGTTTCATAATGCGACTAAAATAGGAGTACATGACGTCTAAATTCAGAGGAGCTTCCTTTGAATATGACCTATTAAAGCAATCATATGATGCAGTTGACAAGGCGGCAATATCCTTTTACTTTTTACTTTACATCTTAATCTGGTTAAAAAGTAGAATACTGCAGTTCATTTACAAGTAATCTCTACTTGTACCATTTAACTTTCTTGTGAAAATGTTCATTATTACTTTGAGGACTTATAAAATGTTATTTCTTGTGTGTATCTGACCACCAGTAATGAGAGGCACTGAGGGCTTTCTCCATTTGCGACAACCCACAAACTCAACACTTTATATACACGGCAACTGAGTGTATTTTCATAACTACTTACAGTAAATCTCTCTGCCAAGCTTTGAGCCAAGGTAGATTGTTTTCAACTCTCCGTGCATCTGGACTTGTGTGTGTGTGTGTGTGTGTGTGTGTGTGTGTGTGTGTGTGTGTGTGTGTGTGTGTGTGTGTGGGCACTGCAGCTTGTTGCCAAAGCCTCCCACCTCGCCAGCCAAGCCTATACTGAGATGAGCCGCAGAGCCGTTTCTTAGCCAAATGTCACACGGCGCCATGCACCACCACCGCAACTCCAAAGTCAATCTACAGCAGCCGCTCAGAGATGAGTGCAAAGTAAGGCTGAAAGACGTGAACCAAGAGGCTGTTATTCTGTTGAGATGCATTTAGTGAGACAAAAATCATCACCGGTATAAACACAGAGCTGAGACTGCCAACAAAGTTCAGTGAAATTTTACCTTCATTTCTACATTTTCCAGTCGGATAGACAGAAAGGCAATCACTCATTCCTCACAGCCCTGAGATATAGACACAGCAAGTGTGTGTGTGTGTATGTGAGTCTACTGTCTGTGACCTTGAGATGAGATGCCTGAGAAAGGAAAAATATATCCCTGCGGGGGGTGGCGTCAGTGTGCACACGTCCTCCTGAGAGAGGGAGTGTGCACATGTGTGTGTATTTGTGTTTGTGCATGTGTGTGTGTGTGTGTGTGTGTGTGTGTGTGTGTGTGTGTGTGTGTGTGTTGAAAGAGGAAAAGCAGCAAAGCAAGCGAGAGAGAGACAGAAGTAAAATTGGGAAGTGTTTTTTTGATATCACCCATCACAAACCTGACGGAGGTTACATCAACACCACTTCTCAGCAGAGTCATGTTTGTCAGAAAACACAGCTTTAGATTAACACTGTATATTCTTTACCTTGTTAAGTGCTGTTTATACTTTAAACTGTAAGAAATAAACCTACTTTCTCTTTGGCAATCCTACCAAGAATGTCTACAGGCTGAATACAGTAAATGATGAAGATGGCGACTTCCTGCACTCAGAGAAAATACCTGCAGCCTAACACCAGCTTTAAATATAAAATCTTTGATATCAAATACTTAAAACAAGAGTCTGTCTCCTAATAAAATGCTTGATGCACATAGTAATCACAGCTGTCATGACAGTTTCATTGAAAGACACTGAACCTCACCCTGACAAAACAATAATAAACATTTTTGGAGGGGTTTTCTCTGCAGGATAAATCCATACATCACTGATCCCCATGACGGAAATTTCATTTATTGCTTGGCCTACTCCACAAAGAGGTCAAAGGTCAACCTCCTTGCATAAACACACTGTGAGTGTTAAGTCTGGTGCAGCTTATTTTCGTGTTTCATGATGTCGCTGCCTTTAATTCCCTGCATCCATCACATCACAATCACTACAAAATGATGATGGAGGGAAAGGTTTAAATAATCATGGTGACATTTGCCAAACACAGATTAATCATCGTCTACTAAGGAAGGAGAGCAGTGGTGGCAACACACACTATAGCCTCAAAAATGAGCATCAGGTTCAGTCAAAACCTCTTCAGGTTTCATAAACAACCAAATACTATGAGCGTCATCCAAATAAACTGCAGGGTTACTGTATGATGTTGTCAATATATTTGTCACTACTGTATTTTCCAAGCTTCACACACATCTTGGAGGAGAGGTAGTTATATCTGACTTTATGGGCCACAAATCCCTGATACGTGTCTTTAAGGCGTCTCTAACTTGCATGACAGCACAAAGATCTCCACAAACCTTTCTTGAACTCCTCCAGCATGGAGTCCAGCTTGGTGTCGTGGAAGACAAAGTGGACCGGATGGTTGTAGAACTTGGTGATGGTCTTGAGGGTGGTGCAGTCGTCCGGGTCGACGAAGGCCAGGTCCTTGACAAACAATATGTCCACGATATTGGAGCGCTCGTCCTCATACACAGGTATCCTCGTGTATCCGCTCTCCATGATCTCGGACATGGTGTTGAAGTCCAACACGGCGTCGCTGTGGATCATGAAGCAGTTGCTGATCGGCGTCATGACGTCCTCCACTGTTTTGGTCCTGAGCTCCAGCGCGCCTTGGATCATGTTGAGCTCCTCTTTCACCAGGTCATTGTACGGCTCGGTGACTTTCAGCATCTCCACCAGCTTCTCCCGGTTGTACACGGTGCCGATCTCCTGGCCCAGGATGCAGTCGAGGAGCTTGCTGATGGGCCACGACAGAGGGAAAGTTAACAGCATGAACAACTTGGTGACTAGGATGGTGTTCGCCCCAACTGCCAGACCGTGCCGGGAGCACAGCGCCTGCGGGACGATCTCGCCGAAAATAACGATGCCGACCGTGGAGGCGACCACAGCGCCGATCCCGGAGTTGGTGAGGTCGTCCAGGAGGATGGTGAGGGTGGTATTGACCAGGACGTTTCCGAGGAGCAGCGAGCACAGCAGGTAGTTGCCCTTCCTGCGGATGGGCTCGATCTTCCGCGCGTACTTCTTCTCCTTCTCGGTGCCGCAGCTCTGCACGATGCGCAGCTCCATCGGGTCCAGCGCCATCAGCCCCAGGTTGAGCCCGCTGAACATGCCGGACAGCACCAAGAGGAATGAGATGAGGATCACCTGCAGCCAGATGGGCAGCAGGGACTTCTTCTCCTCCACCACCCGCAGTCTGCCGTCCTTATCGTCCAGCAGGTACCACGTCTCCTCCTTGTCATGGGTGTAGCGGACGCACAAGCCGAACACCTTCACCGCCTCGCTCTTGCGGAGCTGCTTGATACTGAGGCTGACCACCCCGGAGGTGTTTTGGTTGCCTACCTCCATGGACCCCTTCACTACTATATCCTTCGTGAGTTCGGGACAAGTCCTATTTGAGGTGACCCTGATTGCGCCGAATTCATCATCCTCTTTATCACTGGAGTAAAGTTCCGTGAAGCTGATGAGCCCCGAGCTGTTTGGGAACAAGTGGAGCCCGTAGAACCTGAAGAGGGTGTCGCTGCCCTCGGTCACCTGAATAACCCCTTTCTCGGTGGTCTCGGCCGGCGTGTCGCTCTTCTCCAGCCTCATGCCGAGTATCCGAGTGGCGCCGCTTGACTCCGAAGCTGCTACCTCGGCCTTCCTGCCCGCAAAAACACAAGAAAAGACGAATAAAGTTAGCGTAAACCCCCGACCACTCGAGTCTATCGCCATGTTTGTTTCGCTCTCTGCTAACGGGGGAACTGACGTCACCTACTCCTTTCCACATCCCCGCCCCCCTCATTTGCATACCCGCATACCTCGAAAAGCAGCCAATCGGCGGCGGAGACGTCACTCAAAAAATTTGACCGAGCCCCCTCAGTTTTCATTGTTAAGGGCGACTGATATTTTCGCTGTTAAGGTCGACTAGGTGGAGTTTTTTTTAAATTTCACTTACCTTTTTATACTTTACCCCTTTATTATTTTGGGAAAATATAATTAATAACTTTCAATTTAAAAGATTTAAACATCTATAAGGGTAAAAAGAATCACAGGAGTCAAATTGCAGTAATTTTATTCTGAATGTCCTTTTTTCCTTTAGAAACAACAGTGTGTATGTAATGTCTTTACTAAGGACAGAGCTCCATCTTGTGGTCATATCACACAGTGCAGTTTCATTTCAGCTTTGGAGAAGAAACATCTACATGGATCTACTCAGCTAAGGATGGTGTGTTCCCAATACACTACATATGATTACAAGTAACCTTTTACCACTTAATGAGACATTTTGATTTAACTGTGTATGAAGAAAGGGAGATGTTAGCCCCATCTTATGGTCAAATGACACAGTGCAGCCTCATGGGCTGCTGTGAAAACTGAAATAGATGGCATTCAGCTCAATGGGTTAAATATGTGGATGTAGAGCCAGCCAATAAAGCAGTTATTACAGTAATTTATAACTGGAAAGGCAGATTTGTGGGATCTGATAACAAGGATGTAATTTTCATTTCAACTTTGGAGAAGAAACATCTACATGGATCTACTCAGCTAAGGATGGCATGTTCTTAATACACTACATATGATTATAAATAACCTTTTACCACTTAATATGACACTTTGACCTTAACTGTGTATCAAGGAAGGGAGATGTTAGCTCTCATTTTCACTTATGCCTACACTGTATGGGGTGAGATGATTGCAAGACTGAAAGCTTGATTAAAATACATAAATAACTTGATAACCTATGAATTAAGCTAGATGTAAATGTGATGTTAAAAATAGTCAGGTGGTTAAAATCTGCTGCTTACGAAGTTACACAAGAACTCTATTTATTTTCAGTCGGTTTTTATTTGTCACTACTGTATGAATCCATTCACCTTGTAGATGTTACTCTTCCTTTCTCCTTTCTGGGATCAACTTTTATTCAACAAATATTGTATGACTCCAGATGTTGTGCTTGTGTAAATCATCAGGAGCAAAAAAAAAACAATACACAACAATACAACAACAAAGTGAAACTCAATCTATGAGCGTTCTTACCACTTTTAATTGTTTATAATGATGTCTGATATGTTTGAATATTATTAATAAAGCAAATGAATTCACATTAGTTACATGCCTGGCATAAACTGTTAAAATCTCAGAAACTTATAGGAATACTTCAACACTTTGTGAAAAACTCACTTTCTTGCTAAGAGTTAGATTTTAAGATCGATACCACTCGATAATGTCTGTCTACTGTCTACTGTAATTAAGTGCAATTTTCTTGTACTACTTTGTACTCCACTATAATTTGAAGACAAATATTGTAATTTTTACTTTTTATCTCCAGTAGAGGTCAGTAGTTCTCCTCCCATACTGAGATCAACCTGGACAAAGTCCTGCCTCCCACTCCTCAGTCCTGATCCTCTTTATGGCCTCCTAGAGTTCCCTCCACACCCCCAGCTTTAAGCTTCTGCAGCCACAGAAGCTGCAGTCCTTCTGGTCTGCTGATACCCGTCTGTTTATCTGTAACAGTCTGGACAAAGCGCTGCCTCCTGATCCTAAGTACTGCCTCCTCAAGCTCCTCTCCACGCCCCAAAAAATATTCCTCAAATGCATATTTTAAACTAATAAAAATGTTTAAAGGATTGTTTTGTCTCTACACTGCACCTGAACATCTATTTTGGCCCCTCGATGTAAAGTGCTGACTAAACTGGATGGATCGTGTCCCATTCAGTATCCGCAGTTTATGTCCTCAACCTCCTCCAGAATACAAGAAATATCCTCGTATCACGGAGGATTTGGTTAAGTTTAAGCAAACAAACAAAAGACAGATTTTTTTTTAAAAAAATAAGGTAGAATAAGATGAAAAAGAAAAATGAGAACAAAATTTTAAAAAATAAAAGAGAAAAATACAGAAGAATAGAGAAAATGAATAAAATAAGATAGAAAAAAGAGAAAAGGAGAAAGATTTTTTTAAATAAAAGAGAAAAAGAAAAGAGAGTAAAAAATGAAAAAGCAAAGAAAAAAGATTTTAAAATATAAGAGAAAAATAGACAAAAGAGAATAAAAATAAGAGAGAAAAATAATTAAATAAATAAGAGGAAAAGAAAAAAGAAAACAATTTAAAAAGAAAAGACAAACGAGAAAAAGAGACAGAAATGTAAAATGAAAAAAGAAAAAAGACAAGAAATGGTTTTTTTTTTAAAAGCAAAGAAAAAGAGAAAAAATATTTAAAAATATAAGAGAAAAATAGAGAATATAAGAGCAAAAGAGACAAAAAAAAAGAGAATATGAGAACATTTTTTAAAAAGACAAGAGAAAGAAAATTTTAACATGAAGAGACAAAAGAGAAAATAAAGGAAGACAGACATCAAGTTTTCAGATGACACCACGGTGATCAGCCTCATCAGCAACCAGCCAACCTGCAGGGAGGAAACCCAGCAGCTGGTGAAGTGGTGTGCTGACAAAGACCTGGACCCACAACACCCAGAGCACCATGAAACTGCAGGTCCACCCTTGTCTTCATCAGTGGAGCAGAGGTGCAGCGAGTTTCTGGGTCAGGACCTCTGCTGGACTCTCAACACCTCCAAGCAGCCACATCATTCCTCAGGTGACTGAAGGAAAGCCCACCTGTACCTGAGGATCCTGGTTTACCTCCACTCCTGCATGATGATGATGATGATGATTAAAATGATGCATAATGATGATAAAAATAAATAACAACAAAAACAAAAGTACTGTGTGATTGCATGTGTCTCATCTTGGGCTCTGGGAAATTTTGATGGACATATTTCTCAATTTTCTGACATTTTATTGATAAAATCATTAATCAATAATCAAGAAAACAAATAACAGACTAATCAGTAATGAAAATAATCCTTAGTTGCAGCCCTAACTACAGAGGAGAGGATTTTTCATTGAGATCTTAATTGTTCAAATAAAAGTACTTTTAGCTCGTGGGGGTACACAGGTTGTTGTAATCAGCCAAATGTCTCATTATTGACTGTTTGCATACAACAATGTTTGCTCAAACCAGTAGGATGTATGTTTGGTCCAATATGTCAATTTTAATAACATGCAACAGTTCACAGTTTGACAGTCCAATTATATTCCCATCTCACTCCCACAGCAGGAGCACTGCAGGTATTATGAGTGCAAATGTTACATTCAAACCCAGTTTCCCCATAGACGTGATTATCAAAAATGTTATGTTATCTACTAACTAAACTGTCTCCTGCTGCAGCTAAAACCAAAGCTAACTTATAAATTGAGAGATTTTGTCTCCGAGGCAGTTTGGTGTGTAATAGCAGACGTGGTGGGACATTCAGAGTCAGAGGGACGCACAAGACCGTCGGAGGAGTTCATGGCATCCTAACCTCTAGGTGGCAGTGTGTATGAAACATTAAGAAGAGCAGAGAGAGAGAGAGAGGAAGTACTTGAGGGAGAAGATTGTCAAGTTCACAGCATGGAGGGCAACACCTCTTCCCTTATAGCATACTAATTAAAACGAAGTGAATGTTATGTGGATATTTCAACATTTTCAGCAGTTTTTAAAATCTAATTTGTAGCTGCCCTCATGAAAAACATAACTTCAGAACAGTGTGTTTGTTGTGAAATGGAAATGTGAGAATCTTAGCAGACAGGTAGATCTTTCCTTTTTTATTTCTGTTAATAGCAAAGTATGCCAGTGATTTCTGTTGTGGACAGATTAAATCGACTCAAATGGGCTAGCACGTTACACAGTGATCCAAAGAATATTAATAATAATAGATTAAGTCCACCAATTGACGCAAATGAAGGCTTTTTCAAATTACATTTTTTGGGGGTTAAATGTCTTCTAAAGTGGTAGTATGTTAATTAACAATAGCACACCTGCTACTATAAGTTATATATTTCATTTTATTTTTAAATATTGTTTTATTTATTTTATATATTTTACGACAACTGAGCCATCTCCAGGACAACCTAGCAAACTCCATCTGCTGATGAAGACTATACAATTCGGTTAAAAGCCCCGGAAAAGGTAAAAAGTTGACCTAAAGTTAAGATTTCATTTCATTTCTGTCAGACTACTGAAGTTTATTTTTATAATTTAGGTTTTACTTTTTTTTTTTAACTTTTACGTTTTCGTCCATTCTTTTTTGGTTTTCTTTTTATCAGTTTTTGTTTGTTTTGTGAAAATGTGTGAAAAGTGTGTTATGTGTGTGTTTTTTTAAAACAGAAAAAAATTAATAAATGTTACATAATTAAAAAAAACATTTAGTGGTGGTAGTAGTAGTATAAACTTATTATATTATATATAATATTTTATGAAAATCATGAAACACAGCTTTGTAAGGCGATCAAACCGGAAGTTAACCGGAAGTTGAACGCGTTTAGTTGTTAGCTCAGTGTTAGCTTGACAGCACCGTTAAAACTCTCGAGCTCTGCCCTTGACTGACCCACGTGAGTCAGTTCAGCTTCCTAACGTCATGCTAAACCGGTAGCTATCTAAACTAACTAGCTACGTTCAGAGAAAAACAGACCTCAAACTGCTTGGATATCTACTTATTTCAGTTTAAAAAACTGCTATACTTCCGGCTAGGATCGGCTAAAATGTCCCGTAACAGTAAATCTCTGTTGTTTTTACTGCAGCGGTGTGTCGCAGTTAGGCAGGTAACGTTATCGACAGGGGTTAAAACAGGAGGCAGCGTGTTGTCAGGCAGGTTCGGGTTCATTCAGCAGCGAACATGGACATCAACAACCGGGACAGTGTCTCTGCAGAGACTCTGTCAGCTTCAGTCCGCAGTGAAAACCAGCCAGTACAGCTTCTGTAGCAAGGTTAGTCACATACAGGGGGGAATTAGTGACTGATAACTGTGGTGCAGCTACTGACTGCATCACCTGTCAGACAGGGTCGATCACAGGGGTTTTAAAGGTGGACTAAATGTGGGTTTTACTGACTCTGATAGTGTCAACATAATGTAGTAAAATATACTAAGTGGTTAGTAACTCCTGGTGTAAAGTTATACCTTTATGTATCCCATTGGGTCAAATGGTGTTCAAGGCTGGATTACCATATACCAGATTGCCAACTGCCACAGGGGCCCAAGAAGTCCCAGATTCATTGCCTCTCAAGGTTATTTTGTAAACTGAGTAACCGCAACTTTGTTAGGAAATATGCACCACTACATTTCAGTATTAACTAAATCAAGTCTTGTGTTATTACCTAAATATTGAGGCCCTTTTTTGTATCTGGCTTTAAGACCTTTATTATGTTAGTTTATATTATGCTTACATGGCACATATTCCTAAATAAAGCTGTGTTGAATCAAATCACCATAAAATAACTGACACACTGAAACCTTGGGAGCTCCTGCATGAAAGTGCTGGTCGGTTTCTGGGTCTCTGGGTGTATAGTGAAGGTGCCATTACTGTACTTAATGGGAATGTGAGGGCAGTTGGTTGGGGGTAGGGGCTCAGACGATGACCAAACACAGCTACTACATTGCCCCTTAAGTGGTTAATCCGGACATGATGGTGTTTTAATATTTTTCAACAAACAAAATCTGTAATATATTCTCAAATAGTTAAAAAGTGACATAATCATGTGAACTTCATTATTCATTTTCACATGAAACTGTGAGCCAGTATATCTCCATATCAGAACTTATCGACAATACATTAGCAGCTGCATCTTATTACTGCAAGAGAGTGCTTATGACACTTATATTAGTGATCATTAAGGTCAACAAGTTAACTATAGACTGGATTATAAAATAAATAATAGTCAACACTTCTACAGGGGATTTCAGTGTATCCACTGGCATTGAATAGCTGATGATGTACGACAGAACTTGTGGTAGCTTCAGTCTCATCTTACATCTTGTCTTCCAGGCAGGAGCCGCTTGTGAGGATGAATACCCACCACTGCCGGCCTATCAGTCTGATTCAGAACCAGAGAAGAAGGAGGTGTACATCATTCAGGTGAAAGGTCTGCCGTGGTCGTGTTCGGCTCAGGACCTCCTGCAGTTCTTCTCAGGTGAGCGTCACACCTCTGCTTAAGATCGCGATTAGAGCCCCACTCACAGGTGGACGGGTCGATATTATTGATATCGATATTTGTTTATCATAGATACATTATTATTGGGGTGTATGTTGGTGTTTCAAATAAAAATACAGTATGTAAGTATATTATATGCTCTTTGTTCTGACACTTATAGTTCAAGTTTGTGTTTTTATTCTGTTTAAATGTGCTTCAGAGTGTAGGATCCGTGACGGGGTGCAGGGGATCCATCTCACCGTGGACAAGCTGGGGAGGCCGTCGGGACGAGCGTTCATCGAGATGGAGCACGAGGAGGACATCAGCAAAGCTCTGGAGAAGCACCGACAGTACCTCGGCCCGCGCTATGTCGAAGGTTCGTCTCCAGTGCTGGAACGTAACTAAGAACATCTAATCAAGTTTTAATCGAGTTTTGAGGTAGTTGTACTTTACTTGAGTATTTTCATTTTATGCAACTTTACACAGGGTTCGTACAAAGTTTTGAAAGTTTGGAAAATGCTTAATTTTAACAGTTATGTTTTCAAGGTTAGGAATATGCTTGAATTCGAATATACTCCTTTAAAAGTGCTTGATTTCGACACAGTCACTCATATAAACCAAAAATCTTTTAATATTTGAAATGAAACGATCCCGTCGTCATATTTATTGTCTCCTGGCATTTATAGTAACAATTTAGATGTGATGATAAAGGCTTCAAGAGTCTGGAAATTTTTGGTTTAGGAACCTTGAAAGTGCTTAAAAAGTGCTTGAATTTTATTTTATACTTCTGCTGCACTACGTTACAGAGGGGAATATTGTACTCTTTACTACATTTATCTAGACATTTAGACAGCTTAAGTTACTTGTTACTTTGCAGATTCAGATCATAAATACTTTTACTTGTAACAGAGTATTTTTACACTGTGGTATTAGTACTTTTGCTTAAGTAAAATGTCTGAGTACTTCTTCCACCTCTGTTCGTCTCTTTGTATTCCAAGCTGGTCTTTGTGGAAGCCTGAAATACAGATGCTGATTGGACTATTTTTCACAAAGACACATTTTGAGATGCCGCAGCAGGAAAATCACAGGTGTCAATGATCAAATGAACGGTGGCTGGATTCCATTTAGCTGCTTCAGTTATAGGGTCCTGGTATATTGTTCCTGCTGACTCACTGTCACGGCTTACTGGGACTCTAGATATAATAGAACGGAGCCATCCTCATCAGAGTAATGTACAGTAAATAAGGGACAACTTTGACCATTTAAATTCTAAAAACAAATACTCACGTCCTGCTCTTTGGGTTTTTACAGTGTATGAAGTGACGAACAGCGACGCGGACGTCATCCTGAAGAAAGCCGTCCAGACTCCAGCTGATGACGGGGTGGTGCGGCTCAGAGGCCTTCCCTTCACCTGCACGGTGGCCGACATCGTCCAGTTTTTTTCAGGTAAACTCCTCCCACCTCCAGATTTACTGGAGACACTGGATCTGTGCTGTCACACCGCTGCACTGTGGCTAGAAACCACACTGAGTGCTGCTCCATTTTGCTTCCCCAATGATGGCAGTTGTTTCAAGGATTCACTTGTCTTCTGACCTTTTGTTAGACCATCTTCAGCTTCCATAACGTAACACATTTGTAAAATGAAATTTATATTTAGAGCGGGATTTGATCAACTTCAAAAAACTCGAAAGTGGGCATGACAGCTGACAACCAAACACACACACCTCCAGCCCAAGATATTGCTACTACAACACACAAATGAACAAAGTGAAATGTAGTTTTACACAGTGGTGGAAGAAGTATTCAGATCCTTTACTTTAGTAAAAGTACTAATACTGTACCACACTGTGAAAATACTCCACTACAAGTAAAAATCCTGCATTCAAAACCTTACTTAAGTAAAAGTACAGTATGTAAGTATTGTCAGCAAAATTTACTATATATATTTACTTTATTTAAGTATCAAGTATCTGGATTATTATTCCTGCTGCATTAATGTGCATGTTACATTTTACTGCTGCAGATGTTTCAGGTTGAGCTCATTTGAACTCCTTTATATACTGTTGGGTAGTTTAATCTACAGCAATGCATCATGGTCTATAAGATCATCACGTGTTTGTTGCGCCGCTGTCCTGTGAGAACCACGTATCTCTAGAAAGTCAAAAGTAAAAACAGCCGTTTTCAGCTTTGTGACGATGCATTTTCCAGCTGATCCAAGTATAAATAGTTTATTTATCTTAAGAAGTAGGAGGATTTTCTCAACCCATAAAGGAACACTGCATCCTTCAGTTTATCAGAAAAATTCAAAATCACCAAATTTGGAGATACATGGTTTCCACTGGACAGGAAGAGTATGAATAATTGTAATCTGCAAGGTAACTAAAGCTGTCAGAAAAACTGCAGTGGAGTGAAAAGTGCAATATTTGCCTCTGAAATGTAGAGGAGTAGAAGTATAAAGTTGCATAAAATGGAAATACTCAGGTAAAGTACAAGTACCTCGAATTTGTACTTAAGTACAGTACTTCCACCGCTGGTTTTTCTGGTTACCTGGTCGTCCCAAAGTACATTTGATTGGATTAAATGAATCTATACACGCCTGAGTGGAGGATGAGTTCATACATTTTTATTTTTATTTTTTTACAAAAAGAGAAACTTGAAGGATTTTAATATACAAATACTCAAAAATGCTTTTTTGACATAATGCTAAGAGACAGAGTGATGAACAGAGGGACACATGATGAACTTTTTTCGTTTTAATGAGCAAAGTAAAAATTCAGAATCTGTTTGCGTCGTTCAGGTTTGGATATAGTGGAGAACGGGATCACCATCGTCACAGACCACAGAGGAAGACAGTCTGGAGACGCCTTTGTGCAGTTTTCCTCTCAAGAAGCAGCTGTTGAAGCTCTGCAGAGAGACAGAGAGGTCATCGGAAACAGGTAGGATGCTGAACGTGCTCACGTTAAGGCCTGCACCAACTCTATAATCCCGTGTCACATGTTTCTCTCATTGGAACTAGAGCTCGACGATTAAACGATAACAGTAATTATCGCGATATTATTTTACTCAATATAAAGATAACAAATGTTTGATATAATTAAACCACCCTTAAACGCTGGTTTCCGCCTGCCATTAAACAGAAGGAGAAGAAGACGAACAGCCAAACATGTTGCAGAAATAGAGGTTTGCTTACAGACACGGTGGCTTGTAGTTGGAGCGGAATAAGCAAAATACCGGTAGGCGAAATGAGCGACACCGAAGAAAACGCAGCGCCCATGAGCAGCTCGAAGCAGGACGAAGCCGTCGTTGACAAGAAAGGTCACTCAACTTCAGTAGTTTGGAGACATTTTGTTTATTTACAGTTCGACAAAAAACAGAGCAAACTGTGCCGAAGACACGTGCCGGCTACACAAATACCACAAATATCACCCGTTGAAACACGCAGAAAGTAAGAAATTACAGCACCTCAGATTTGTGAAATGTTCCGCTGCTTGTCATGTTCTGACAATAAAGTTTAAAATAGTTTAAAACCACAATTAACCGCCTGGTTTCTTCTACTTTCACTCAGGAGCAAAAATCAGCCTTTGAACTTGAAAGAAATAATGATTTGACATTTATCGTGATAACTATCGATATCGACTGATATGAAAAACAATGTGTGATAACATTTTTGTCCGTATCGCCCAGCCCTAACAGGAACAGGAAGTAGCTGATGTTACTTTTCAGATACCGATAAGCTCTTTTAAGGAACACAAGTCACTGATTTGTATCGTCACCAGCGTCGCCCCTGTTCACCTACTTCATCGTATTTGTTCGTTCGTTGCTCATCCCCTGTATTGCCGTCTGCGTTTGCAGATACATTGAGGTGTTTCCCAGCAGAAGTGAGGAGATTCAGTCTAGTTGGAGGAGGAGGACGAGTTCAGCTTCTCCTCAGACCAGCCCTCAGTCAGCGACCAGGAGGACTGCCTCACAGACCAACCCCAATACTGGTGAGGGGATTTTAGGGATCATTATGTTGAGTTTTTAGCCCCCCTCCAAAAAAAATAACGTGCTGTTTATTTTGATATTATTAAAAAAAATGAGTGATAAATGGTTATATATATAATTATAAATATAATTATAATTGGTAGCTAAAACACTTGTTTATTTATTTACTTTCTTAGAGGGACTTTGGCGCATAATCAGACGCTAATATACACTTTTTCCCCATTTTTCTCTTCACTTTCCATGATTGTAAGATTTTCTGAGGAGTTAACATCAATGTCTTCTTGCAGCACAAAATGGTTGGGGACAAAATCCTGGTGTAAATTGGTTTAAACTGATCTCTTCCGTTTCTTCAGTGAAAATGAGTAAAAAGTGATTCGATATTTTAAATACAAATTAAAGCCCAAATGATACATCGACTAGGTTAGTAGACAGTGGTAATGGGTGGAGATCTTTTAAAGATAATTACATTTTTTGCTCTCTGTGAACAAATTAGCTGCTTTAGCCACTAAAACCAGTTTCACCAATTCTGGTGTATCTGCTCCATCAGGATCCGCTCAGAGCTGGGCCCTGCCGCTTCATTACATCCATATGAGAGGACTTCCTTTCCAGGTGTCCGGGGAAGACGTTGTCAAGGTAAAAATCAACAATACTGAACATGTTGAGATGCGGAAGCTGGGTGTGTTGTTGCATTATAATAATATTAATAATAATAATAATAATAATAATAATAATTTTATTTATATAGCGCCTTTAAAAGCACAGAGTTTACAGTGCTTTGACAGAAAAAGCAAAAGCAGGATACTCAGAAAGCCAAACAGTAAGGCGAGACAAAAGCAAGATAAAAATGAATTATAGATAAATACAAATAAAAAGAATAAAAGTAATAAAAAGATGACATAAAGACATTAGAGGTCACTTGCGCTTGATTTTCATACTGCACTTGTTTTCCTCCCGCAGTTCTTCTCTCCTCTAGTTGTGTCTAAGATCCTGATTGAATGCGGCCCTGACGGGCGGCCGAGCGGAGAGGCCGACGTTTACTTCAGCTGCCACCAGGACGCCACGGCCGCCATGTCCAGAGACAGACAGCGCATAGGTGAGACTGCCGGGGAGCCTTTAACACCGGGACCAGCTGACGTATGGCATGTTTGAAAACACAGGAATGTTCATCGGATGCTGATCTATGTCTATGAATTTTTTAAATATTGTTTGAGTATTAAACTGTCATATATTTACTATTATTTGTCAGGACATTTGATCAAGTATTTATATAGCCTCTTTTAAGCTAATATTGTCATCAGTACCGCCGAGGAGGTTAGGGTTTCCTGCAGCCAATTAAATGACAGGTGCACATACAAACTCTAAATTATGGCACTTTGTCTGTAGCTCGTAGGTGTCATTTAGACTCGGGACGCTGGGGACATTTTGTCCCCACCACTTTCTGAAATGGACGATTTTGTCCCCATCACTTTGTAAAAGCATGATTTTTAAAAAAATGTTCTGAAAAGAAGCTCGCACCAAGAAATGTTAGCTAACAAATGAGAACGCTTTGAGAAAGGTTTATTTGCACAATAAGGAAACATACAATGCAAAGTAAATATAGAAGAAACAAATGCACGTTGTCCGATGATGCATATGGATGACTGTTACTTGTGCGGTTGACGTTAGTGTTCATTTTATGCTGAGTATTTTCGTATTGTCAACTGTAGTAGCCTAGGCTCTTTGCCCTTTTGATGCACCGTTATGCTTTTTTTTTTTTTCCCCCGACCCGCTGTAATTATCTACTCTGACCTTATACCAACCCCCCCATTACACTGCCTAAAATCACATATGTTGAAGACAGTGTGATGAAATGTTTTTTCATCGGAGCCCTTAATATTCTTGACAGGACCTACATACTCTCCAAAACTATATTTTTGTCTGTCACCGGGTCCATTTTGATGCAGGTCCAGTTTCAGATTAACAACATTTTCTATTCTTTAAATAACACATTCAAAAGGTTGTGCAGTCTGAGTGATTTCTACTTAAGTATAAAGTATGTTGTCATTTCAAGTAAAGTGCAAATCAGAAATATGGATTATGTATTTAATGGTTAAAGCATCTTAAAGATTTAATGTCAACAGATCCTCTTCATTTTCCACGATCCCCTCTCTCTCTGGCCTGTTATGACATTATATACTTCATGTTACAACATATAAAAATGTATAATAATCGTTTCTGTTCATCGGCCACTGCGAGAGTTTCACTTAACGTTTTAACCTCTTCTCTTATTTTTAGGGGAAAGATACATTGAGTTATTCCTGAACTCTGTACCAGAATGTGATGGAAGGAGAGAAACACCTTGAAACACCTGGGACAGTTTAGTGGGTGTCCTTGCTTCTCTGCAACACAGACGTAATTACAACTTTTTTTCCAGCTTTTTATGAAACAAAGAATACACAGTGCAGTCTCTGTGCTGCTTTTATTTTGTAAAAAAAGACATTTGGTTTCAAAAGAATCTTCCTCTTTTAAACAGGAAAAGTGTGAATTAGCTTCTTTGCTTAGGATGCTTTTAATCAACAGATGTGATTCAACATGTTGTATTTTCTCCTGCAGGTGAATGGCCGACACACAGATGCCACACACACACACACACACAGAGAAATATTGTATTTAATTCATAATAATCCAGCCTGACTTGGACATCAAACAATAAACAATAAACATTCATGTTGTCAAAAGAAAAAAAACTGCCTTCACTGTCTCTGTCCAACAAGAGGGAGTTAATCACAGTTTGAGCTCAACATAGACAACTTATAATAAAGGTGTATTCTACGGAGTAATTTTACTAAAGGTTAGAAATGTTAAAATTATGGTCTTATGATTCATCTAATCAGCAGATAAGGAGCACATTATAATAATGTCTCGTTAAATTAGATATTTTTTGAAGAGTTTTTTGTTCTTGTTCTCAAACCGACATGTTGTAAGAAAAATTGTTCCAATAAATAAACGGGCAGAACATTTGTCTAAACAGAATATTTCTTTTAAAAAAAACAAAAGACTGTGACCTGACAGGAAGTCTCCTCTCGGTCCATGTGATGTTCAGCTGAGTTTTACTTGAAATAGTCGGTGGTGATAGAGGCCAATACTGCTCTGTGTGGGAGTTTCCACAGTGTGAGAATCAACACTTCAAATGAGAGTAAAAATGAGACAACAGAATTTTAATAATTCTTGTAAACATAAGCAAAATTGTGGAGATTTTCACCCTAAATCTGAACCCTGATTTTGGAGCTGTTACAGGATCGCTTTCATTTATTAAGCATTTACCCGAACTAAAGATTGTATGCGGGCTTCACCTCATTGTTTAACTTGTTTCAGGTTTGAGAAACATCTGAATGTCACCAAAAACGTGGCTTTCAGAGTGAAGTCTCGCATTAAAATATAACCATGTACAGAATGAGAGTTACTGATCTTGGCAGATGAATCAGTACGTCAGCTAACATCCAAACATGTTCATGACTCTTTTTAGTTGTTAAACTTGGAACTTTGTGAGCCAATCGGATCTACAAAAAGCTTCAAAATTCTCTTTAATATCGCAACAAATTACTCAGTTGAACAAGTATTCAATTAACTTTAATTAGGCTATGCTGTACAAAACCCAGCACTGAAAGTGAGAGGTGTGTTTCTATGAAAAAAAAAAAGGTTGCTTTGAATGGTGAAACTAGATAGATTGTGTGGGTGAACCAAAAGCCTACTTTTAAGCACTTAGTGTTAACAGCTGCCCACTTTTACCAAAGAGCTTTTTCTCTAATCTGCAAAATATGTACACAAAATAATTCAAAGGAATAAACAAATCACACTGAAAAATGTCCTGATACTTCCCGAAAAGAGCTTTTAGTTTTGCTTACAGAGAACATAAGGCTAATCTGATTCTAATTAAAGTATACGGACTCCTGACTCATCAGGATGCTGCACAAAAGTGAAATACAGGTTCAAATAATCCAGTCACACACACAGGTAAAATTTAATAAAAGTTTATTGTTGATCTAAGAAGCATTTCATTCCATCGTGTTAATTAGCTTCGACAAGAACGACTAAATGTTTTAACTGAGCTTCTAATTATTCATCATATCAAATCAACAAAACATAAAAACAGCAGTTCTATAAAGATGCACTGATATGCCATCCACTTCAAACCAGCCAGGCAGAGAGCCATGCATTTAAAAGTGCCGTGATATGTCAAGACGTCCAGGAAAGTTCGAGAGTTCGATTATCCAAAGAAAAGACTAGAATCTGAATGTTGGATTTTAGGATTTAACTGCCGCACTGTTCGAGATAAACCAGACTCTGATGGGACCAAAGTATTAACTGTCAACAGGAGATGATTTTTAGCCTTTTTGTTAATGCCACTTCTAACTACTGCCAGGGTTCGTACAGCTTTTTGGTTTACGTGAGCGATTGTGTGGATGATGAAACACCAGATTATGTTGAAAATCAAGCATTTTTCAAGGAGTATATTTGAATTCAAGCATAAAATGAAGCTTTCAAGACTTTGTACGAACCCTGTAATGCAGAACACAAACAGCAACAGTACAGCAATAATATATCCAGAATATTCAGCTTCGTAAACTAAACACAAACAGTCTGACATTGTGGGAAATATGCTTATTTGCCTTTTTGCCGAGACCGACGCCACGATGAAGCTACAGCCAGGCAGCTTGCCGAAAATGTCCAACTGAAGAGCAAAATCAACTCTCTTCCACAGACTGAACACCAAAGCTGGATGATGTGTCCGTCAAATATTGATATCATGATAAAAGACTAGATGTAGCCTAGCAGTGAAGTATTTTAGTTTTCATAACATAACTTAAATATTTGTCTTTTCCTGGTCTTAAATTCTGCATTAAATTTTCTTAACTCATTAAGCCTATTAGTAATTATATTACATATATTTATGATTGTTTTTTTAACAATTTTAGAGTATATAAAAAGCTTTTGACAGCACATAGTCTTTCTAAAAATATTGACACACGTTTAATATCACAGTATAATTATAATAGAGTATTTGGTCAGAAGTGTTGGCGTCCTATTTGATTTTGTCAGCATCGCCCTGAATCAGATGCCACTTTCGAGCACAATTCCTGCTTCATCTGTGAGCGAAATGATGATTTTTCATTCATCACCATACACATCACATACCGATCTGTATGTGATGAACCGCTGTGTTATCATGGAGCGCAGTTGTGGCTAAAATTACAGAGTACAGAGCAAAAAGTCTTTTAAAACTGAGGTTAAAAATAATGTCAGTTGACTTTTTCGTCAATAATCCACTCGGTGGACATTGTGGAAAGTCAGTTTTTAAATGCATGAGATGATTCAAGTTGTCTTTTTATATCAGAAATCTCCAACCAGGTGCCATTTTCTTTTTTTTTTTTTTGAGTGCAGGTTTTCACTAAGAAAATACCACAGCAGCTCAACGCGCACTTTCAGCCAGAAAGGAAAGGAGGAATTATTTCTACACCAGTATTTGAAAAATGAAAACCTGCATCCAAACAGCTCTCAATGGCACATTTGGACATTGCTTACTTAAAGTAACTAAAATATTGCAAGTTCAGAACGCGCAGGACTCCCAGCGTCTCGAGTCATGAAGTCAAAAAGTGCATTTTTGCAGTGCCAGTTTAACGAATCAAAGCTTCTGGTTTGCACGTGTCTGATCATCGTGTCTCGTAGTAAAATACGGACTCGTTTCATTTCAGGTCGGCGTTGAAGCGTATTGTTGGAGTAAGAGCGAGAAGCAGGCGGTGCACACAGTCTCTGGGAGGATGGAGGAAGGTAGCGGCAGCTCATTGGACACGCAGCTCTCGCAGAAAACCCCACTGCAGTTCTTACACTGTATCTAGAGAAAGAAAAACAGGATCAGGACACACTGTGACACAACATTAACCTTAATTAAAAACCTTACAGTCTAATAATGACTTTCTTGAGCAAAATGTGTCTCCAGCATCACCTCTAAGGTAGTCGTCATTTCAACCAATTCAGAAGGAAAGTTCATCATCATCAAGAGCTTCACACCTAAAAGCTGGGAGGCTCAAGAAACCAACATTTTACTAACTGCTAGCAGAGCTATTCCCCTGGACTCAAAAAGGTCCAATAAACCATCTGACATTTTATAATATTTTGATTTACTTTTTTTTTGTTGGAAAATGACCACTTGATTTTGATTTT
Organism: Macquaria ambigua; assembly: GCA_008360985.2. NCBI lineage: Eukaryota > Metazoa > Chordata > Actinopteri > Centrarchiformes > Percichthyidae > Macquaria > Macquaria ambigua. The sequence goes on from VMKM01000802.1 coordinate 52,521, forward strand.
AGTGTTAAATTATGCAGCATCTGCATCAATCCAACTGAAGATATCAAAAAAGGAACCATATTGTTTCTTTAAACAGGGTTCGTACAGCTTTTTAAGAGTAAAATTCAAGAACTTTTCAAGCACTTTCAGGGTACCTAAACCAAAAATTTCCAGACTCTGGAAGCCTTTATCATCACATGTAAATTGTCACTATAAATGCCAGGAGACAACAAACAAATACAACGAGGGGATCGTTTTATTTCAAATATTAAAAGATTTTTGGTTTACATGATGAAACGCCAGATTATGTTGAAAAATCAAGCTTTTTTCAAGGAGTATATTCGAATTCAAGCATATTCCTAACCTTGAAAACATAACGGTTAAAATTAAGCATTTTCCAAACTTTCCAGACTTCGTACGAACCCTGTTTAAAGCTGTCACCGATTTCTTGATATTGTGTTTCCGTGTCTCATCATCAGACAATGTGTTACATAAGTGCTGCCCAAAGTTTCTGGGAGATTAATGTCAATATTTTAAAACCTGAACTGGGCGGGGAACTAAATAAATCAATTCACTGTTCACGTGATTCAAAGTTGAACTGGATTGGTCTCTGTGAGGCCGTGCTTTGAGCTAAATGCTAACATGCTGACGTTTAGCAGGTAATATTTACCATGTCCACCATCTTAGTCTAGCGAGTTAGCATGCTAACACTTGCTAATGAGTACTTGAAGTACTTGACAAAGAGACATTTCTTTGACCTGATGGTGGCGCTAGATGAAAAGTGAAGGGATCACTAAAGATGTTACGATTCATCCTGAGGCGGGACGTGAATGTCCGAACCAAATTTAATGGCAAATCCATCCGATAGACATTTCAGTTTGGATCAACAGACCCATCGATTATTGACATTGACATCGTCAGAGCTTCGCTGCTAGGGTGGCTAATAAAAATTGATCTAACAGTCCACATGGGGGAAAGTTATCAATTGGTTGTCAGTTTGGTTTTGTTTGTTTTTTTCCTATAAAAACGTCTCTGTATGTTCAGGTAAAGACTGGACCAATATAAGCTTCTATTAACACCCTCTTTTGTTTTATAGTGGCATTAAATACGGTCAGCTTTTAGTGAGAGACATGAAGTTGATTCAGCGCGGATCAGAATAATCCTCCATCCTCGTACCTTTGTCTTCAGGAGGGAGTCGTCCTGCTCACACATCGTACAGACGGACGGCTGACTGATGTGCACGAATGACTCCTGCAGAAAATCAATCAATAATATGGTGTTTATTATAGCCAGTATGGGATTTTTGAAATATCCAATCAATACTAGTAGTACTACTTCAGTTCTGGTTTGCATCTGTACAGTACAAACTTGACTGAATTAATGTTAACAATAAGAGTGGAGAGTTTTATTTGAAGTAGTCCATTATTCATTCACTTAATGACACCACTTTAATACTTGTTTTTTTTTTCTTACAGAATTTCCTCTTTATTTTTTCACTGCAATAAAACCAATCAGAAACAGATTTATGGATGATTAAACATTTTATTTAGCTCATCTCAGACCTCACCTGTTCATCCTCATGATGTGACAAGGACCTTAAAAAGGAGGAGAGGAGGATAAATAAGTAAATAAAGAAAAAAACAACATTTCCTTAAGTGATTATAGTTTTTTCTAAAAGGTGGAGCTCTTAAAACTACTCACAAGCTGGAGCTCAGACTGGTTTTGTCCTCTGGTTCTGAGTGTAACTGGTCATTCTCCCTTTTGACTGATGGGGACTCTGGGGGACGCTGTTGGGAAAATACACGCATATTGTATGAGAAGAAAGTAGACAGATGTAACAAGACTTTTACTAATCTTTAATTTTGCACAATTCTGATCACGGGTTTACTTTCGGTATGTTCTCTGGGCGTCTCCTCTCCCTCCGCGGAGTGCTGGACGCAGCGTCGATATGAGGCTCACTCCTTCGCTCTCGCTCCTTTCTCAGCTCCAGCTCCAGATTAGACCTGAAACAAGACCAACACGAAAGGAGAATATCACCAGCCTTATCCTTAAAAAAACAGATTCACATTAAAAGCTTTCACTCACATTTAGCTTCCTGTTACCTGTGCTTCCTCAGCTGCTCCACCTCCACCTGCAGACTCTCGATTTTGTCTCCAAAGTCCTGTTTGAAGAGCCGGTTGGCCTCTAAAGCCAGATCCCTCTCTCTCTCAGCCTGTTTGCATCTGGTTTAGGCAGGCAGGGGGGGGGGGTTGTTGTCACATAAACTTATGGAAAAATGAAAACTTGACGAAAAGAAACATGGTTGGAAAGAGATGTCAACTAAAACTTAAATAACAAAAAAAAACACAAAAATGAGAAACAGATCGAAAGCCAACGAGAACAGAGAAACTTTGGCCAAAGAAGATGAAGCAGGCTGTGTTTGTTTATTGTTTTATTAGCCTAATGATCACTACAGTTTACACCAATGTCATGTTTACATACAATTCAAAATTAATAAATTAATTTTGCCCTTATCTTCTTACTTTATCTTGCTCCTGTCCTGGCCTTCTACACTTGGACGTGGATCACCAAATGACAACATTTGATATCAGATCAGTCCCTAAACATCAGTTCAGATTTTTTTTTTTTATTCTGTCCGTCTCTGTTGGTTGAAGCACAGTCTCTGGTAGTGGTCGTAGTCTTTGGAATAACATTACAGCAGGTCCCACTACCTCCCAAATATCCAGGACGTGTCCGTTAGCACATTAATCATCTTAAAACTGTCCACAGTGGACTTTCGGGACACCTTGCCATCTCGTCAACACTCGTCTTACCTTTGCCAGAAAAGCATTAATGGGGTATTTGTAAGAAATGCCTACCAAATAAAAGTATAAATCTGATGTGGCAAACACATCTGTTAGAGAACACAAGGATTAAGGGCTGCTAAAAGGATCGATTCAGTCCACACTACTCAAAGCTGATGCTGGAGAGCCACTGCAGGAGGTTGTGGGAAAATGGTTTTATTATCAACAACAAAAGGAGCATCGTACAGAAAAGAGAACATCCTAGTTTGGTTATTTCTATATTAGGCAGGGTTGTATGTTTGTATTCAGATTTATGAAAGCTGGGGGAGCTACTACGGCAGCTGCAGCAGCTTCCCTGCTGCTGAGTTCAGGTTTCTGGCCTGCTTCACCAGATGTTTCTCACTGATTCAATGGTAAAAAAAAAGAAATAATGAGAATGAAAAAATAACGACAGGGAGAGTGGAGAGAGAAATATGACAAACAGAGCAATAAGATGTTTTTGTAGGTAAGTGATTCCGTGAAGAAAAACTACCAGTCTACTGTAACAATTGTTCAAGTGTCCTCACCTCGTCTCCAGCTGTTTTACAGTCCCCGTCATCTGGTTTATTTTCTCCTCCAGGCGAGCGATGGCTTCACTCTTCTGTTTAGAGGCGGCATCTGCGCTCTGAGGAAGACGAGCCAATTGTTAAATCACCAGGAAACAAGAACTCCGCACGTGTTGTTTGTCTCGTTAAAAGACCAAGCTGGAGCAGGTTGGTGCCTCCTTTTTTATTTCAATGATTTGTCGGCAGCCGTTTTCACTTTTGTTGAGTTTTAATTCAGTTCAGTTTGGTTTCAGGCTTTAACTACAACAGAGTTAAGAAGTGGGTGCTGCTGGTTTCCGGAAGTTAAAGTCCTACTCATTTTTCCCCATAGACGACATTTCTACCGCTGGGATCGTAGTGAAACTCTTCTGGTTAAATCAACTGTGTTAGAAACGATCTGACTCTTTGATAAAAAGTCGAAGGTACAAGCCTGTGCACATAAAACCTTCAGGGGAGAAGTTAACTACATCTCCCATGGTGCTTTTCCGCAAGAATCAACCAACCAATCACAGAGCTTAAGCTAAAGATTACAGTGTTGAGAAAACTGAAATCACAATCTGCAGCTTAAATAAATGTCCTTTTGGTTTCTGGGTCAGTGTTGGGTGAGTTCAGTAACTATGGCGCCTCTCACTGGCTCGTGGGTATTGTTGTATTTAGTAGACGTGCATCGATTAGTCGATTTATCGATTAGTCAATCGAAAGAAAATGAATTACCAACTATTTCGATAATCGATTAATCGTTTCAGTCATTTTTTAAGCAAAAATGTCAAACATCTGCTGGTTCCAGCTCCTTAAATGTGAGCATTTGCTGCTTTTCTTTGTCATTTGGGGTTTTGGACTGTTGGTCGGACAAAAGAGGCAATTTGAAGACGTCACTTTGGGCTCTGGGAAGTTGTGATGAGCGTTTTTCACAATTGTTTTGACATTTTATGGACTAAACGAAAATAATCTGCAGATTGAATCGATAATAAAAATAATCGTTAGTTGCAGCTTTAGTATTTAGAGCTGGCTAAGCTATTGAAAGCTGACTTCTCTTTCTCTTTAATATAAAGGAGATGTTTAAACACAGTACTGACTTAGATTGGATCCATTATAAAATACAACAGGGTTTATTAGGGCCACTTTGGTAAAAAATGTGCTTTGTGATATATGTTTTCATATAAATCACTGTTCTTTTTTCCACCATTCTCTCTTTGTCAAGTTGTCCAGTAAAAATCTGCTGGCATACAGAAAAAGAGACGTGACTACCAAGTAATTTCTGTGCAGTGTCAAAACCCCCCCCAAAAAAAGCTACTTAGCACCAAAATTGCATCACCAAAATGAAGAAAAGTAGATGGTGACATTTTGATGCTCTGTAAAGCAGCCGGTCAAACCCGTTTCCTGCACAGACGTGAAGTGAAGTGAAGCAGAAACGCAGCCTCACCTGTGACTTGTGGCTAAGCTGTTGGTTGATGGCACGGAGGTCTTCCAGCTGCTGTCTGAGCTCCACCAGAGCGTCCTGCTTCTCACAGATGTCTTTCTCCAGCATCTTCATGGACAGCTCCATCTCCTGCTTCATCCCGATCTGCACCTCCAGCTCCTTCTCCACGTCCTGCACAGAGATACAGCTCCAACTTCAGGTACGCACTTCACAAGCAGAGGCCCGTTAAATACAGGCACAGGCACAAACAGCCAGTTTTACAACAATTCCTGTTCCTTTTATTCCAGGGATCAGTTGACCACATATGAATTGTGATAACATCTATAAATACTCCATGACAGTATTAAAATGTAAACATAAGAGTAGAAAAGCACTGTTAAGAGCCTGAAACGCACCAATCGAAGCAAGGTTTCCTCTTTGAGCTGCTTGCGCGTTTCACCCAGCGCTTGTCCGTCTGGTGCCGAGTCGCTTCTTAATGCCTGACAAAAACAAAACAAAAACCCACAGTAACACACATTTCAGGACTGAAAAACATGATTTTTCTTTTCATTGCAAATGTATATTGTACAAATATTTAACTTTAAAGCCAATCCTGAGTGTTATAATGACAACCACTCACAATCAGTCAATATGGTATCAGGTGAATCAGGGCTGGGGAATATGGCTGAATAATGTCACAACATGAACATCCGTCCCATATCAATATCTACCACAATATGACGAATGTGGGATAAACTTTATATAGCCTCTGTGCTATATAAAGCTGGCTTGCTTTGCTTTACCTTACTAACTCAAGGTTTTGCACTATAACTTGCATATTACACTGATGTTGCACATATTTTGTGTGTGTTTTTAGTCTTCCTTTAGTGCTACTTTCATATGCTTTGTTCCATTTTATTGTTTTATTCTATTCTCATTTTTAAAATATTTGAATATTTGTTTATACTTTTTCTGTGTGTGTAGCATGAAGGCGTCATTGTGTAATCCTGTACTACGTATATAATATAGAAGCTGAACCTTGAACCTCATGGCCTGGCTGGGCTTGCTCTGATTTCAAAATATTAGTTCAGCTAATTCATTCATGTGAATTCACAGTGTCTGGATGACCTTTTGTGACGAAAAAGTTAAAGTTTATCATACTGTAAGTGCTTTATCTAGCCTGACATCACCAGACCAACCTCTGTACAGTCATCGTATCAAACGGTTGTGATTGGTCGGCTGGAAATCTGTCTGAATTGGAGGGGAACCAGACGCATCTGCCAGAGCAAATTAAACATGAGCTTGCAGATTTGTCTGATTCCCGGGCAATGATTTATCCAAATTTTAAGGAGAAAAAAACAATTTAATTAAATTGGTGATGTGTTCACCTTTCTGGACTCCAGCTGATATGAGCTCTCCTCCTTTACTCTCTCCACGTCTTCTTGTAAAGTGATGATCCTGTTATTTGCCACCGCAAGCTGTGGAGACAAAAGTCAGCAAACAGGTCTGTAAACAAAGAAGACCAGCAGCTGTGCAGAGAAGCAGAAAGGCCGAGGACATTTTTAAAGATAAGTATTTGAGCTGTTCAGCTCTGATTGGCTCTCACCTCTTCTGTTAGCTTTGTGTTGGACTTTTCCAGAGCGTCCACCTTGGCCTGGAGGTTATTTACTGATGCACTATAAACATAAACAGACAGATATATCACGTGAGCCAGCAGCTCGACAAGCTGCCGAACAACGTGAAGACAGGCGGTCTCTCTGACGAACCTTAAATGTCTGTTCAGCTCCTCCACGTAATTCTTCTGATCGAGAATCGCCGTGATCTGACCGTCGCTGAAGGAGCAGAAAGAGAGGAAGATGGAAGAAAAGACATTGTAGAATAACAAAAAGCCACCATCGGCATCAGAATACAAACACGTTCCCAAAAAAAGATTATATTTTCATTTTTCAGCATCTTACTGAGTCAGGTTGCATTTTTAATTCAAAGTTAGCGACATAGCAGTGACGAAATTAAACTGAAAGAACGTCAAAAGGACGCAGCCGATGGTACAGAACATCTCACATAATTTTCTGTATTTAACATTTTTTAAAATCACCATTAATAGCTGGTCTCATACTAGTAGAGCTGCAACGATTAGTCGATCGACAGACAATCAATCAGCAACTATTTTGATAAGTGATTAAATGTTTAAGTCAGTTTTCGTTTGACAGTTCCAGCCTCTTAAATGGGAGAATTTACTGCTTTTCCTTATCTTAATAAATTAATTATCTTTCACCACCATGAAAATTGTAATTTTTGTTTTTGAAAGATATTTTTTGGGGCATTCTTCACCTTTACTGGACAGTGAGAATGAAGAGGCAGACAGTTTTATGATGTTTTTTTGAGACCAAACGATTAAATCGGGAAAATAATTGGCAGATGAATCGATAAGTGCTGTATTAATTGCCCTAATGTATCTACTGTTTTGTCTTATTCATTATCTTCATTTCTTTACTATATCTCCCTCACAAAATTCTGCAAAGTAAACAAACAGTTAACACATTTTGCCTCACAGTCTACATGAATCTACCGTGTCTGCTACTTAACATTCAAACAACAAGTGGCCAAATCACTGACAAACATTTAACTTGATGGCCAGTCTATAAACAAAGATTAAATGTCACCTGCTAAGATCATAGCTAAAAGCTAATGTAATGTCTTAGAAATAAAAAACCCACCCAACCCTCCTCCAGGCTGCTGACTTTATTGTGGCTGCTGTTACGTAGTTTGAGAAACTACAGTGGACTGAAATAAAAATCCTTGTGGTTAAAGATGAGAAAGGCAGCACTCACCCCTCTGCACTCTTACTACTGTGTCCACCATCTTTGAGGTACATTGAAAAATCAATCACCCCGACCTGCAAGAAGTAATTGAATAAGAAACAGAAAATCAATGACAAGTGGAACCACACGGCAGCTCTTATGTCAAATAAGAAAAATAATGCAAAAGTAAGATCCTCACTAAAGTGTGTACTTATTTAGGGTGTGCAGGGCGTTTTAATGCATCACGTCGACCTACATTTTAATACCAAAAAAAATAAAAAAAATAAAAAGGTTTTGTCCTGGTTTAGATGCATTCATGTTATCTATATATTTTAGCAGTTAGTACAACCTCCAATTAACAAGAGGTTTGTAACTGGAGAGGTTTCACTTCATTGTACTCAGAATAATACTTGTTTACTACACTGATGACATACTGGCAACCTGCCAGTCCTCCCAGTCCTCCTGGCCTCGTTTCCATATTGACGACCAGTAGAGCGTGAAACAGAGATTCCTGAGTAGTTTTGGAAAGGCTGCTGACTGTCTGTGGAATTACTACAGGATGATCACGGTAAAAGCAACTGATTGCTTGTTTCAGAACGGCACAGTGGAGTGGAGCATCTGAATGTATACAAAGATGGACTAATGGTACACAGGTCCCATATTTTCACCTCTAGGTGTTCAGATTCAAAAACAATTAACTATAAAATTCAGCGCTTCCATAAATACCTCCTACCACATTACCTTAAAAAGAAGCTAAAATTTGAAAGTCAAAACAACTTGTATTAAACTGATTTAACTCCTGCTGCTGCTGATATATTTATTTACACAATCATCATGCGGCATATTCAGTTATTCGAGAGACGAATCTGACAGTTTCACCTCGAACTGAATCAATTTGAACTTTTGTCCTGATCTACTGGTTCGGGAATCTGAAGGTGAGGAGTAAGACAAAGCTACAGAGATTACAGATTACAGGTGTGTCCCAGCTCAGTCTCTCCACTCTGTACAACAGACGTGTGGTCAGAAAGGCCACCTCCATCTTGACCAATCCGTCCCACCCCCTGCGCCAGGAGTTCCACCTTCTGGTCCACCTTTTATTGCTGCGCTTTGTACATTTTACTCATTGCACTTTGTAATACTTGTTGTTTATAGTGTCTTTGTTGCTGCTGTATGTACAGTATGTTTCTTGTGACTTATTTTTGATAGTGTTTTTTGTTGTTTATGCTGCACCAGAATTGCCCTTTGGAGACAATAAAGATTTATTGAATTGAAAAAAACCTACACAAAAAAATGAACGCCACAACACTGTATAAAAACCAGGAAGTAGGATTTTTCCTCCCTTCCTGCCTGCAACCACTAGTCAAAAATGAGGTGCATTTGAGCTTGGTGGTGGCAGAAGTGAAAGTGAAAGCAGAATAACCTGAGAGTCCAGGTCCTCTCCCTTCATACACAGATTGGCATCAATGACATTTAGTCCAACGAGCAGCCCAGCGATGACAGCTCCCTCCTCCTCCATCATCAACGCGTTCTGCTCATAAAATTCACTACAGAGAAGAGACAACAGTTACAAATACAGTTACATATAACACTTCTTGGGGGGGGGGGGGGGAAAGACATAACAATAACAAATGTCTTCTTCTATAACAAACACAGTATGATACAAACACACCTGAGCAGGTCCTTTCTGTTGATGATGGTCTTCATGTAGTCAGAGAGTTTCTTCTGCATCAAAGCCAGTCGTAACCAGGCACGCCCTCTTCCTAGAGGAGTTCTGTAATCCAACGCAGGAGAGTTACATATAAATAGAGTTCTACAGGAATGAGTCCTAAAAGCTGGAAATTAGTTAGCATTTCCCTCGATTCCCTCGTCTGGAAGTCAGTGGGTTTCTTGAATGGGTTTTTTGGTTAAGGTCTGTGTTTAACACAAGCTTAAGAGATTTTCACGTTTTGTTGTACGACATAAAATACATCAGTAAATACCCCACTCGTGAATTCTGAAGCTTTTATGTGTCTTAAAAAAGGCGGTTGCTAACAAGTGGCTAAATGAGACTACAGAGGTTGTCGGGGACATTAAACGTCATCATGCCGAACACAGAAACTCATCTACTCACTCGTCCGCCTTTACAGCCTCGTTGTGTTTATACTCGCGCTCTTGCAAACTATTGTAACTCAAACTTTCTGAAAGGCTTTTGTAGAAGAGGTAAGCGCATGAAATCAGATTACAAGTTGGAAGTTTAGTGGTGGTGACGCTGAAGTCATGCGACTGTGGTGTTGTTCGTTTATAGCTTAAACAACTTCTTACAATCTTTACTAAACAACGGCAACTTGCAGCTCCAAATCTGTCGGCCTTCTTTAGGGGATCGATATAACGGACTCACTTGAGGCCAGGCAGGTCTTTTACACTAGCAGTGATCTCTCCGGCCTCAGGCGTCAACTTCTCGACCAGCTCCAGCGCACCCCAGAATGACTTGTTCTGCCCCAGGAAGGTCTTCTTGGCTGATGATTGAGAGACAGTGCTTGTTGAGGAATCATACTGGGCATAATGGTGAGCAACGGAAACTGCCCAGGAATTATCTTTTAACAGTAGCGCACACAAACAACTAAAAATAAATACACTGACTTCGGTAAATACAGAACATTTAATCAGCAAATTTGTCATTTTTGGTTGGTTTGAATATTATGGATGGTGTTAGTGGCTGAGGAATAAGATTGTGAATACTCACAACTACACAAATTGTGGATGTTATATGTATTCTGGGACTGAACTGTACAGAAATGTTCCTACAGGACAGCTGCCGATGTGGCTCAAATATCCCTTTTCAAACTTTACAGACTAAGAGCCACCAATCACGCAGTTTTGAACGGATGACGTGTGTGTGTGAAGTGTGCTATACATACTTTTCAGCCCATGTTTCAGACAGTGCTCCATCACGACGAAAAACTGCTGGAGAGGTGCATAGTCAGAGTCGAGTGTGCGTCCGAGGTTGAGAGCAGACTCAATCAGGCCCTTGATGCTCAGTTTGGCCATGTTCATCAAGTTAAGCCTTTCGATTGCAATGGGATCCTTGGGATCTAAAAAGAGACAAAAAAACACAGGAAAAGGTCCTTATAGTCCTTGTAGTAATGACAGACTATGGTCTAACAGCACGAATGACTCAGGAGCTAAATGTATCGAGAGCTGTCAGGGGGGAAAAAACATTTGAGTCTGTTCTGTATTTCCTTCAATAACACAAGATCCAATCATTTCCAGGAAGTAAACATAACGCAGTTTTGACATGGAAATACAAGACAAGATGACAAAACCCAACAGGCTTTTGTTGGAAAGTTGGAAAATAAGAAATGTAAAATGTTTCATGATAAAAGGTCTTTGATCTTTAAGTATGAAACCTAAAACTTACTTTAGAACCTAACACAGCAAAACCTTTTATACATTTTTAATATAAACCTAAAACAGTGGATAGCTTAGAGAAAGAGAAAATAGTTCAACTAGGAAAATATGCCAAACCTAATAAAGCTAGCACTTAATTTTTGGCATGATACATCTATACGTCTACAGCAGTGGTTCCCAACCTTTTCTGTCCGACGCACCCCCACAGCCCTATCAGATAGGCCTAAGTACCCCTTTATCATACCCCTTTGATAGGGATGGCTTTATGGTATTGTTTAATGGGATTTTTTTAGTAGTTTTGGCCAAGTTTGCATTTATACTACTGCCATTTGGAGTGACAGAAACTGGTTGTTTCAACCATTTACAGAATCTTTACTTTCAGCTTTTTGTTGTCTTTTTTTTCAACTAGTCTTTCTGCATCTTAATCAACTCACAGCTGACTCAGGTTGTCTTGTGCAGTCAGACTACCATAGTTTAAATTTGTAATCTTACTTGTGTGTTGATTTTTCTCCTAAACACAAATATGTGGATATGTATTATCAAATCATAATTTGTATTTTTTCAAATTAGCTTAGCTTCACAATTTTCCACATACCCTCTCGTAATGGCAGAAGTACCCCTTGGGGTACAAGTACCCCTGGTTGGGAATCACTGGTCTACAGTATGCCTAATCCATTATTTATGTAAGTAGATAACAGACACTGAGAGGCTTTTAGTAGTGGAGTCCTAGAGGTTTATGTTATCCTAGCATTTGCGTACATTATTAATACATGCATACATTTGGTCTGTAGTTTGTATTTGCATGGGCTGTAGTCATAGAGCATGAAAATCTTGACTTCCAACACAAAATGACTGCAACCAAAAGGTAATTAACACAATCATTTGGATGTTTTTGCTAAAATGGTCACTTTAATTTTAATACAAAAGCTTTCCTCATTAAAGGTAATAGTAACACACAATTTACACACCCAAGCAATTAAATACTGGGATAAAAGTGGACAGCTGGTTAACGAGGAATATATTCTATTTTCTGTTCTCTTTAATTTACTTTGTAGACAAAATGCAACCACGTGACAGCATTACATTCGATTCAGACCAAATCAAATAAGTGACAAGTTTACATGCATTTGTGTGCAGTAATGATAATGTGTTAAATGCTACAGATATTCAATATTACTACTACTACTACTACTACTACTCAATAAAAAGGACAGAACAAGTCAATGCTAGCTGCATTATTTCATGTAGTTACTGTAATACCAATAACTAGCCTGCCTGATTAAAAAAAACTTCTGCATTTCTAAAAACTCAGATGACTGATGACTGAAGAAAATGAGTTTTCCCCTTCAAAGAGGAAACTCACTTAAGTTAAGTCACTCTGCTTCTTACAAGGAAGCATTCGAGAATTCCCCTGCTCACACAAACAAAAAATGACAAAACGTATGAAAAGTGAATTCCAAAAGAAATGTTACTTAAATTTGAGCTAAAAATACTTTCATGAGGCATTACAGTTTAAGTTAAACAGGACATGTGGTAATATTACAATGAAATGAAAAACATCAATATCAGCTGGAATAAAATGACTACTGAAATTCTAGATGATCAGATATAAGTGAAAAATTAAATATCGAGCTTCGCTGATAATAAACACAGTCATCTAACTCACTGCGTAAGAGAGACATTTCATCTTACAGTAGCATGACAAAACAAATGTTCCTGTCATGGTCTGTCAATGGTCCTCTGTAATATCATTACAGGGGACAATTGCTTCTTAAGAGCTGGACGTTGAAGTGCTGCAGTGAGGAGTTTGCCAAGTGGCTGGAGAAAAGTCTGAGCTGCCTCCCTTCCTCAGGAAAACCTGCCTGCTCTGTACTGAGAGAAGGCGTGGCAAGAGATGAGGAAGAGGAAAGCCTTCCTGTACAACAGATATTCTGTTTTCCACCAAGTGTAAAACCATAAAGCTACAGTTCATACTGCAGCATGACTCTGTCCTAAACAAGTTACCTGTTCACTGCCAAATTTCAATTTCTGGATTCAGTTGCACCCTGTCTTGTTTCATCTCAGTGAGAGTAAAAAACACAAACCCATTTCTGCTGTGTGACTGTTATATTTTCTATGATTAGGGAAAACAGACACCAAACATTATCTACCAAATACTTGTTGTCGATTTGATTTACTGCAAGCGAATAAATTCTCACTTCCTGGTTGTTTTGTTGCCCAGCCCTGGCTTATTTACAAGCAGCGTCATCCTGCTGTGTAACTCTCAGACATCAAACCGTCTCCCCTGACATCCATCATGACACAGCTCAAACAGGACACATTACCACACTTCACTAGATGAAACGTGTGGCACCTGGGGACCTTGTGAAATCACCACGCCCTTACAGAGATCACAGTGTGCCCACAAACCTCCCCGGACGCCGAGCTAAATCTGTCACATTACCTTCATGGGCCGGCTCTGGGTCTGGGGTGAGGGAGATGTCATTAAGCTCGCGGAGGCAAAGCCACTCGCCATCGACGGAAACGCGAAAGTTGCAGAGATAAATGGTCTCCCGGGCAGCCTGGGTGATCTTGTCGGTGGTGGGAGTCGGGGTTTCGCTCTGAGGCGTCAGATCAGACATGATGACTCAGCTGATGCGAGGCAAAACCAACACCACCGAGGGAAAAAGGGCGCAGTGGCTTTTGTTCCAGGAGCCAGTGAAGGCCCCAAAAAAATAACAGGTTAGAGAGAAGAGGAAATCAGAGAGGATGAAAAGAGCATCAAAACAAAGAGGATAAAAGGCCAAGACGGGGAAGGCCCACAGCAGCTGTCAGCAGGTGTTTGAAAGGGTGCTGCTTTTCCTCCTCTTTATGCTTGCATCCTCCTCCTCCTCCTTGTTACAACTGAGTGAAATTCGCTGCTGTCTTGAGAAAGGCTGCCCTGCCCTCTCCTCCACCACCTCCTCCTCCTCTTCAACCTCTTGTTATCCCTTTTGTGCAGACTGGGGATTTAAAATGCAAGAGAGCACCGTGCTGAAAATCACAGCCCTCCTCCGGTCAGCTTAGCACCGGGTGCACTCTGATTGGACTGCCTGCGCACCGCAGTGAAATGCACTGGGTGGGTGTCGACCAAGATGGCTGACGGTAGTGCTCGGTACAGCAACACATTTGTCACGTGAGCAGATGGTGCATGCGTAAAAAAAAAGGGGGGGGGGGCGGGGGGGGGAGGGGTCCCCAGAGTAACCCAGCCAATGCTAATGATGCAGCAGAGGACTCATCTGTCTCTAAAGCATCAACAGAGTCCCCTGACCTGAAACGGAGGCCTGTGATTTGACAACGCAATTATTGAGCTGGCTGCAGCAGGACAGCAAAACACCAATAGCAGTGAGCAGCAAGGGTAATGAGGTAATAAGGCCAAAGGTCCTGGATGTACATGGTTTTCATGTTATTTAAACCCATATTTTAGTACAGTTTCTACAGGCCTGGTGCATGTTGGCAAAAGTAAAAGCCATGCTTGATATACTGAAAGATGATATTTAGGGGATGAAGTTTGGTGCTATCAGAAAATTAACTCGCTATGACTGCTGAGCAGCCTTAAGAAAAGCCTTAGGAAAAGCCCATATTTAAGCTCAACAATGTTATATGTGTCAGGTTGCTTGCAAACCACTTATCACCACTTAAAAATCTTTGAAAAGTGTTGTATAAAAAGGTCTTATTAGGGCTTACCATACCTAAAGAGAGAATCATAGGATTTCTTTGACTGATTTATTAGCTGATTTAATTAAAGAATTGCTGTAGGTCGAATTGTTGCATCAGAATTATTGTTCTGTCACAGATTAATGCAAAAGGATTTCTTGAAATCGATCGCTTATTGAAGACCAGCACAGGGGTGTCCCTGTGGCCAAGACACTGACTATGTAATTACAACGTCCCTGGTTCAAGCTAGGAACCTCTGCTGCATGTCTCCACCTTATTTTCTCCCCTTGATTCTTGTTCGTCTCACTAATTAATGATTATTTTCATTATCAATAATCTGCAGATTATTTTCAAGAGCTAGACCAATAAATCGGCCCATATGAGCTGATTGGCTGATATTAGCAGACATATCAGGATCGTTGCATATGTCGGCCAATAAATGACAAGAAATTGCAGTAGAGAAGATATATATATATATATATATATATATATATAAGAGCTGCAAATCCTCACATTTTAGGAGCCAAGACCAACAAATGTTTAGCATTTTTGCTTGATAAATGACTTAAATGATTAATTATGAGTAATTCATTTCATGGTGACCAACTAAATGATTCAATGACTTATCATTTCAGTACCAAACTCAACAAAAACAAAATCTTACTCAAACAAAAACCAAGTGACCACTTTTAGTCGACCAATCGACTAAGAAGAGACAGCCCTAGTTTGACCCAAATCCCAGACAACATTTAGTTTAATATTGCAATATTATGGAAAGTCTTAACACTGACAGCCAGGCAGTATACACTCATTATATTGACCTCCTTACACATTGGTGTGTGGTTACTGTGCTTTTACTTATGATATATGGCAAAGACATAGACAATGCTCTTATGATAATGTAATAAAAATGTGAAAGCTATGTGAAAGTTAATCAGAGAGGAAACTTTGGGTATTAATGCAAGTAACTAGGCTACAGTCTTCATTTATTATCTGTTCAGTTAAAGAAGTGAATAACTGTCAAAACTGCAAATGTTTGGTTAGGTAATGTGAAATATGGGTGACAAACATCTAAGATTGATTATAGACATAGACAGCTTTGATCTGATCAATAGACCAATCCGCCGTTACATTTATACAACAGCAACTAGTGGCTTTGCAAAGCAATCAACCAGGTCTGTCAAAAAACAACACATGACCCACACAGGAGATCCAACACAGGAATGCTAACAAACGAAGTTGACGTGAGCTATGGTAACTGATTGACAAGCCACCTAGGTTATTTACTTCAAACTACTGGTGTTTATTTGTTCATACGCAAGTACATTTGAGGATGACAATCAACTGACAAGAGAGATGATGTTGTTTATTATCTTCCTAACAGTAGCTAAGTTAGCTATTTGCAGTTTTCTTGGGTCATAAGGACGTAGGAAGTTGTTGTCAAAAGTTAGCTAACAACACTAACAAGCTACCAACACTAACTGTAGGTACAGTTGGTATTCTTAGTAATTTGGGTTATTAAGGAGGATAACCCTAGCTAGTTGGGTAACCATCTGGACATTTCAAAGTTCGTTAGCACTTACTTCTGCGCTTTGAGTCGATTCTTTCAATCTTGAAGTCATATCGCCGAAGCGGAGTGGGCGACAGCGACCCAGCATTCCCAAATCTCAAGTTAGAGGAGTTTAAAGCCTCCTTGAAGTATATCACCGAGGTCGGAGAGAGAGTCTCATCTGGACTGTCAACGTGTCCGTTTTCATCTGAGGAATTTTGTCTCCCAGAACTTTCTGAAACCTCCGAAGATGATTGCAGAGGTAGACCTCCCGGCGGCATATCCCGCTCCGCCATCCTCCCTCCGGTCAAATTCACTTCATGTGACTGGGGAGTGGTGCGCTGTCAGTCAGCGGTCAGCTAGCTAGGTGCGGTTAGCTAGTGCGGCCATGCACCGCCGTGGTTAGCAAAACAATCGATAGACCAGTCAGTTTACTCCAAAATATCTCCAGTAATCACTCCGCCTTTCGTCCTGTCCTCCACAGCCTCCTCCTGACCCGGAAATAGCTATGCATAGCTAGCATATTGGCCAAATCTGTTGCTAATTTCGCGAGAGTTTGCGTGCTGTGTCAGCGGTCCAGCAATCCGTTCACACGACCAGAGATAATGCATATGAATAGAGATGAGTCCCTAAAAGCTCCCATGATTCATTGCGATATACACCGGAGCTCTTGTGCCTCTCTGTTTCTAAGACTCTCTGATGAACTATTTATAGATTCCTGTGTTAAAGGGACATCCAGAAATAGCGCGGCTTGCTGGAAAACAATAAAATTACTTTTTACGAACATAATTTGTATGAGACGTACAACTTAGTTTTGGGCTATTTGCAGGCTACTTAGATTTATGTTATATTTATAATATGACATTAGATTTGTAATATAAGAGAAGGAACACTTTTATTCACCTTAAATGAAGGTTTTGTGCCATAGTAAATAAATAAATATGTAAACATATACATAGGCTATAGAACAGGTGGAATAGGTGCAAATTACAAATGACGATTCAACGTATGAATGAGAGTGCAGGGTACCTGTTTCTATATTACAAGCAAACAAAAAAATGTACAGAAAGGTGCATCAGTGTTACTATGTATGTTACAAATATTGTGGTGTATGAATGGGAAATAAATATATGAGGGGTGCAACACACTGCAAGAAGCATATATAATAAAAGACAAAACAGTAGAAGGAGTTAACAGCAGTGGATTGAGTTTGAGGTACATGTCAGTGCTTGTCAGTGTATTGTACTAATTGACTTGAGCAGGGGAGGAATTAATAAAACCAAACAGTACATGTTAATAGAAAAGGGGAAATTATGAGTTGAGAAATAATTGTACTCACATATTGCTAAAGTTTGTAAGATTGGGGATAGGACCAAAATAAATCTTCAGGGTACGGTTCACAAAAAATGACAAATTACAGCAAGATTGTTATTACATTTTTGTAGAAAGGCTAAAGACATGTAAAAGAAGGAGCAATATGGTTTAGCTGTTAAACCTAATGTTTATGGTGACCATGGTGATTAAATTCAGTTTAGATACCAAGTTAGAATCTAACAAACTTATTAACTCACATATCAATACAGGATGAATAAAGTTTCACTTTGGTTTAAATGTAATGGTAATTTTTAAGCGTGGACCTATAAAACATGGTTAGTTTTGTGATTTCTCCCCTTATGAAGAGAGAGCTCTGCCACACACGTAATACCCAAAATGGACAATAGGAGGAGATGTAGGACTAATGATATGGACTCACATGGCAGGAGTTAACAGAAGGTGGAAAATGTGCTTTCTTTCTCCACAGACATTTTACTGACTTCATTCCTTTATCCTGACCAGCTGCACCTTCCATGTCTGACATTTATAATATTTAAGACCAATCTGAAATATTATACAAAGACATAAATGTTAAGTTTCCCATTCAAACTTTTGAAATGAGTTCCCAAATGTTTTTTGATGCAGAGACTAACTTTATTTAGCTCTCACAGAATAAGACATGTCATTTAAGGTTTTGCACTTGTCAGATTCTGGCCCCACTGTCTCCAGTGTTAACCAGCATGACATCAGACAGACTTTTCAGTAAAGCCCAGTAAATCAGTGTTACACACTCTGTATTACATCATCTTTTTATGCATTACATAATCTTTTTAGGCACATATTTACTTGAGGGGAAGAGGGCACCTGAAGGGACAGAAACCAGCAGTTCAGATCTGTATATGGCTTTCTTTTGTCACAGATTAACAGTAACATGAAAACTACAACACTGACTCAGTTAGTCGGTCCACAGATCGTGACGAATGCCACCAGCTAGGAGCTCCTTGTGCCTCAAGCATCCTCTGTTAATAACACGCATTTATGACAATATAAAACCACCTTGCAGGTGATTTCAAACACAACATATTAATTTTGGAATGCATCATTCAAATGTATTTGTATCTCTTTTATTGTTTACATTTTTAGCCATGCTAGCAGCATGGCTCCAGGAATGGCAATGTTGGTCTGTCAGTCATCCCACCACTTTGGCCCACGACTATTGGATGGGTTGCCATGAAATGTTGTACAGACATTAATGGTTCCCAGAGGACGAATCCTAATGACTTTGGTGACACCCTGACTTTTCCTCTAGCACCACAATGAGGTTAATATTTGTGGTTTTGAGTGAAATGTCTCGACAACTATTGGATGGATTGCCATGAAATTTCATAGAGACATGTATGGCCTCCTCAGGAAGAATTATAATACCTTTGGTGATTCCCTAACTTTTCATCTATCACCATGATCAGGTACAAAAATATTATTTGTCCAATAGTTTGGTTTAAAACCAAATATCGGCAAAACTAATGACATTCCCATCAGCCTCGGCTGTACTTTGTATTTAGTGCACAGTAGCAAATGTTAGCATGCTAACATGCTAAAGGTGAATATGGTAAACGTAACACCCGCTAAACATCAGCATGTTAGCATTGTCATTGTGAGCATGTTAGTGAGTACAGCCTCACAGAGCTGCTAGCATGACTGTAGACTCATTTCAGTACAATGACTGATCAACTATATGTACTCACTTGCTCAAATACAACATATTCATCTGGCCTGCTAAACAACAGACAATGAACTAATTAGCAATTAATTACTGTGGTATTCTTATTATGTTATATAATTGGGCAACTTTTATTTGCAGAAATTGGCATTAATAGGAATTTTAAAAAATATTATTCCTGAAATATATGGCCTGAAAATAAGTTACCCATGTGTTTTTTAAAGCAGTCAGTCAAAGCATAAGGGAAGAGGCATTTCTGTTTCCCCTCACAGGCCTCTGCCACATAATTTACTGTACTGACAGTTACCATACTGCACTGAAACCTCACGTGTTTGAGAACATCTGCCCAACAGCTAATGTCTGAACGATATTTAAAACTGATCAGGACAATAGTACTTTTCACGACCTGATTATAATTCCCTGTCAAACAGTACAAAGTATCAAGTTGCATGATGGTTTTCAAGGCAGTTCCAGACCCTGTGCTTTTATGAAATTTATGGAATTCTTGGAGTGTTTTCAAATTTCCTTTCCCTGTTTTTCCTCTCAGTGGACATCTTGTCTTGTCATATGTGTTTATGATCTGCTTTTTCACAATCCATCTCCATTTCCTTTGCCTGACTTCTGGCCTTCTGTTTGGTTTTATTCCAGGGTTTATTGATGGTTATCTGTCACAGAATCTCTAGAATGTTCTTTCAAAAGTCCCTAATTTATGGATTTCAGGTTGAGGCATTTGTGTTATAGCCAACTAGACAAGCAGATTTTGAAACACATTTTGTCTGGATATGGAGATAATGGCCAGTGGGTCAGAAAGAGGTCATGAATTCAAAACTTCAAGTGGTACAAAGTCATAAATGTGCCTTGTTAAACCCACGTTAACATAAGTCCTCGAGGTCTTTAGCCTTTTAGCAATGTATGCTTCAGCAGTTGTAGTAGAAGTCTAATGTAACCAAACAAATTAAGCTGCTCAGTTGTCATGGAGGCAGCTCAACTGAGTGGTTGAAAGTTCTGGGAAAAGATAGTAAGTGTTATTTTTTTGTTTCTTTTTTGTCAGTGTCATTTCTGAGACTGTGGAGAAATTGCCAGCCCAACAAATAAAATGTCTTTTCATGAAAAAATGAGTCGCTCCTTTTTAAAATGTTTTAATTGATTAAATAGACAATATCTGATAACTATTGCCACACAATTAACTGACTAACTGGAAACCTACTTAGCTGAATTGCTTGATAATGAAAACTCGTGCAATTTTGCCCATTTTTAATGTCACAATGTGGTTTGAGGAATTTCAGAGAAAAGGGGAGGTGGAACTATGTTTCCTGGAATAATTTTACATCAAAGACAGGAGCTGGCACAAAATAAAACCCTGTGGAAAGACAACAGGGATAAAAGAGCAGCATCAGAACCCATTTCAAACTACAAAGGGCCAACAAGCCGATGTAAATACCTCTCAAATCCTCCTTTAAAAAGGGAACAAGTAAAGTACTTGAAGGGCTTTAAGTTTTGAATTTGAATTTGAAGTAAAGCTGGGGAACTGTGAACTGAAGGAGTACCACGTCCATTATGTATTTACATTATATATGTCTTCCCGTCTCTCTCAACGTTGCTGCCTTTTTTTCACGAATAAAACTTTGTAGCACATGGGGGGGGGCATGAAAATGCTGACATGCTTTGGGCGGTAAATGTGTAAAACAGCAGCTGTTTTGCGTTATACATTCACATATGAGGGACAATTCCTTCTCACGCTAACTTGTCCGAGATATGTCGTATTGATGTTAGCCTTAAAAATATTTTGTGTTATGAATAAAAACATAAAACGTTGTTTTGAGAACAAATTTCAACTTGTAAAATTCAAGTAGCGAAGGTAAGAAGAAAAGTAAGAGAGCAATCTCTTACTTTTGACAATGGCATGTTCAGGTAAAAGTGTTTTTTTCTTGAAATAACCATTCAAAGCCATTACAAAATCATGGTTATGAATTCATTCCCTCAAAGTTTTGTATGTTAGATATGACATACAGCCCCATGTACTTGTTACTTACCCCTCCAGACATGTTTTAACATGTATATAAATTGCTCTACTATAGAAATTTGCATCCGATATGTTCTTTTCACAAAACAAAGTTCAATTATCTTGTTAAAATCTTTGAAGTGACATCTACTCCTTCTCCTTCATTAAAAATCCAGAATCTATAAATAGAAGTTGAATTTCTGGACAACATCTGTTTCCTATTTAACTGTAAAGTCCATTCTCAGTGTGTGTGCGCTGGAGACTTCAAATTTCCACATCACACTTTTGCAAGTTAAATATTGGCTTCCAAATTATTTGTGATGTCACAAATCATGCTCGTAGGCCCGCCGCTGAAAATGGGATTTTCAATGAGCACATAGAAACTTTCCACTTTCAGCAGGTGAGCATGAAAACATCCTTCTAGTGACAAACTCTGCACAGACATCATTCTGCACAGTGAAGCTCAAACATTCAACTATAAGAACATAGCATGAAAAACATATTTTTGAGTGGAGTGGAACTTTAATTATTTTGCTCATACGAAGTGTCAGAAAGGAGGTCCTGTCTGAAAAAAAAAGTTAAAATTTCCTCTTGTATACATAGCTGATTAATTGTTTCCTTTTTGTCAAGCATATAAAGATGCCTAGCCCAAATGGCTATAAGACACAAAAATCCAGTTGCAGCAGTGAAACAAGACATGCCACAGAAGATAATAAATAACCACACACTTGCTTTACATCATGAATATTGTCTTTTATTATTATTCATACAAAATAAATGATAAATAAATCAGATGTGACTTATGCTCAAATTCTGCTTAACATAACTTAAAATTAACATTTTTTTCTGAGACAATGACAACCAAATGTTTGAAACATCTTTATAAATAAGAAACAATTTATCCAAATGTCCCAATACTCAGTATATTTGTGATATTCTTGAAACATAAATAGAAATTATTATTAGAAAATAAAGCCTTCATTTAAGTTGCCCAGTAGTATCAATGTGAAATGCCCTAATTTTAGGGAATCTGCCTTCAGACATACATACCAGTCTGCTTTAAAGTATATGTATAAAATATTTTTGATATACAGGACTTTTGAAACTAATTTACAAAAAAACAACAACAAACAAAACACATCAAATCAGTCTCAGGTTAGACAGACAATGTCTCTCAGACACCTGACAGCAGAAGTCTCTCTCCTAGCTATGATTTGGCAATAACCCCTAACTTTCCAATCAGGTATCGGAGCGTGTCTTAGCTCTTAGTCTGTAGGTGACACCTGAAATATTTAACATCCCATGCAAGTAATGTTTAAACTTAATTTTCATACAAGTACAATGTTACTCTCCAGTTACTGTAGATAATCCAGTGAGAAACATGAGCTCAGTGTAGCATTAGAATAAAATGTTACACAGCAACCAAGGTTAGTGTGTAGACATTCAGTAAGCTGTCAAGAATTTCCAGTCGAGGGGGAAAAAGAAAAAAAACGGACAATGAAAACATGTTGAGTCTGAGTGTTAGGTAACACCAAAGGCAAGGTTTCTTGCTCATGACAATATAAAACCACCTTACAGGTAATTTCAAAGACAAACTAATTCTTGCTTTCTTGCTGAACAGTGGAACATTAATGGCATTGCTGCACGCCGCTTTTCAAGTGTGTCCTTTCTGATTTTGAAAAGCGCTCTTCTGAACTCAGAGCGACAAGTTAAACATTTACAAACCTAAACTGGATGATGTGGGTGAAACCAATAACATGATATATATAGAAACATTATCCCAAAATTAATTGGAAAATATGGGAAAGTATGTAAAATCACCAAAAAGTCAAATTGCAGTTCACTGCAACACACTGTGTTCCAGCTGTTATGCATTACAATTAAATCATTTAAGACATGTAAAACCAATAACTCAATTTGACCATGTCGTCATTGATACAGTATGACCACCAAAAATCAATAAACAATCATATCATAACCAAGCCCTAATAAACACCATTTAACATTTCTTTTAAGCTTCACTAATCAATATCTTAATATTAACAAGATCAAATGATGTATAATATAAAAGGTGTTGTTCATATTGATGAACACAAAGAGAGTTATTGCCCCTCTGTAGCTCTATGGAGCTTCTTGGCCTCTTTTAACTCATTGTTTTGATTTTCCAGCTCATTTATTGTATGCTCAGTCTTTCCTCTGTCAACAGGCAGCTCTTTTCAGCAAACACGCCCTGATAAACCCATTAACCTGGGTTTAATGGATTTATCAGAGCCAAAAGTTAGTGACTGGCAGAAGAAACACAGCAGCTAAAGAAATAGACCTGTCTTTGGAGTTAGTGGAGACCAAATCAGAGCTAAAAAAATAGGCCTATTGGACGTGCATTTGTCAGATGGCGGAAACACAACCCAAGGGGATGATGTTATGCGTCTGCTGCATGTGTAGCCTGTTTACTAACAGCCATGTATCACGGCTCCATGTCTGTCAGCTAGCTTCTTCTGCCTGCAAATAATGCTCGCATCAAATAACGCAGCTTTAAGATGTCACCTTCATCCCTTATTTCATTTTCTGTTTCATTTGGCCACAGAGCCTCATGGTCAGGGTTTCATTTGTTTGCTAGCTATTGCCAGAAAGGTGATGCTGAAGGAGGCATAATGGCAGCTTGAACGAGAGAGAAGATAGGTTGACACATAATTCAAGTACGCATGCGTGAACCGTTAAAATCGCCACGAAATTTTGCGGAAATTGTGATAAATATTACCAATAACTGCCCGAGTTGCTTTAAGTAAAAATTGCCACTACTAGCTCACCTTATTTTATTTCGCTACAGTCAGTCAATGATGTCGGGAAACCGGCTAAACTTATTTTTGTCTGACGAACGGATGGGTGTCAAGCTAGCTTACGTTAGTCATAGCATTGCTAACATAACTGCAGCAGACCCGTTAGCAATTTAGCTAATGGTCAATATAGAAGTACGCTAGGCATCATTAACAACATGTAAACAGAGCTAATGTTACTTTCTTAATGACATTAGTACTTACAACTATATAAAATGCAGTGCCACTAATCTTTTGGAGAATATCAGGTATGTTTTAACATTTATGTTAAGCTATTCAGATATCAGCAAATTGTCTTTAACTTATGCTGAAACTGGCAAAGGTGAGAGGAGATGATCTGTTTTCTATTTCCAAGGAAAGTAAACATTTAACTTAACCTGGCAATTCCCTTCCTTGTGGAGAAAGAAAACCTTGACAACCATTAATCTACTTTTTCTTTTGCTGTGACTCAGCCCTGACAGGTAAGCTTATATATGTTGAAAAATAAACTTTCATCTGGTGGATTTTCCTGTTTTGCAGCAGGGCAAGTTCACCTAAAAGACATGAGTTAATGAGTGGTCTTTGCAACCATTTTGAACCTGTTATGGATGGATAATCTCAAAGGGGCATGGTGGAGTTAAAAACATGGCTGGTTTTCTTAGTTCCTGAAAGACTTTGCAGCTGTGGTATAAGGTTTTCATCCAAAATTTGAGAGGGATAGAAACTTCATTACACAAAGCAAAGGTCGAAGGGTGCATTTAATTAGTTTAAAGGTTTACTGGGATATGTTCAGTCAAAGACACCTGACCCTAATCCTAAATCACCCTTTTCATCCATCCTAAATAACTTATTTTCAGCTGATTACTGTTACACCTGTTAAGGTTAAGATGACATACCAGACCACTTATTGGGTGAATAATTTATGTTATGAAGGTAATTAATCTTGCCATGTTGCTTCCAACAGATGGCGCTGTAGATTCAAAATAAATCATTCAGCTGAAATAAATAAACAATCCCAGCAAGCGTCTCATATGAAGACACTGCAGTAATCCTGCAGTACATTGTAGAGAGATGCTGGATAAAATAACCCTTAGGAGCTATTACAGGGATGCTTTACCTGTGCTACACATAGTTTTATGGCCAAAATATATAAAACATATAAAACTTTTTTTTTTTTTTTTTACTGGTGCAAGTACTAACAGATACATAAACAAGAATATATTCAAGTGTGGTTCCACACATC
This sequence comes from Macquaria ambigua, assembly GCA_008360985.2. Classification (NCBI taxonomy): domain Eukaryota; kingdom Metazoa; phylum Chordata; class Actinopteri; order Centrarchiformes; family Percichthyidae; genus Macquaria; species Macquaria ambigua. Next base: position 77,770 of record VMKM01000802.1, read on the forward strand.
AGTGATATTTAAAGAAACATTTCACAAGTCTTGGTTTTGATACTTTTGTTCTGGACTATTTTTTTAAATTAGAATACATTTATGTATATCTTATTGTTGTATGTAGCCTATGTTTCATTATTATTTTTGACAACCTGCTGTTTATTTTAATTATTGATTTTAACTTTACAAAACTACGAATATTTTCTAATTGTTTATGTTTTTAACACCTCCACAGATTGCTGACTTTATGTTGAACTGTGTGTGTTCAAGCATCGACCCTGCCTGGCATAGCTGTACAATGACTTGATTCACTGTGGGGGGTGGGGGGGCGATAGAGTGATGATGGTGCAGCAGTGGAGCAGTTTGACCTCCCACCGGAGGAGTGGCGTTGACAGAAGGATGGTCCAGCAGATAGAGGCGGCAGCATGCTGAGCGCAGCCACCGCGCAATGCCACATACAAACTCACCCGAGCAGTGGAAGTAGACTTCTTTACCTTCATGCCACCGCGGGGGTGACAGCAAGAGCCAAACATCAAAACTACAGCGGTAAGTCCTACTCTCGTTCCACCTTGAAGTTGTTGACAACTGGAACTAATTTCTTCAGGCCTCGCGTGCGTGTGTGAAGAGGCGTCTAAATCACCTATATATCACAATATTCCTGTTCATTTTCCTGCAGCGTGGTGCCTTCAGGACTTCAACGACCTTACCGTGTTTTATGTCACTTTTAATGTCTTTCGAGTAATGCTATCTGAGTGGTCTAAAGTTTTATTGAAACACTTCCTAATTTATCACACGGTTAAAAAAAAGTGCCTTGTGCGTAAAGGCGCAGCTGGTGTGTGTTTTTGTTTTGGTCAAGCGGTTCGTTGGTCCAGTTAGCATGATTTATGATGAGATTACAAACTCCTGTGCTGTTTGCTATTAGATTTTTGGCGATAAAGCAGCTCCATCACATTATAAAGTCTGCTGCTGTTCTGTAAAGTGTCCTGGAATTTATCACAGGATTACTACAGTTCTTGCAATAGTGCACAAAGAGAGTGTCAGCACTTGCTCTTGTGATCATATTTTGCTGTATTGTGTTTTCAAATCAATCATTCCTTTTTGGACCAACAGTGGGCCTACAATAAGTCATATGATACCTGTACTGTATAATGCCCATCAGTGTTTTTATGGTGTTATTGTAGCTAAAGACACTTTCCTCTCAGTCAAACACTTTGGTTGTGAAAGACTATGAGTGTGCATTGTGTCCACAGAGAGCAGAGAAATTACCTCCCCATGTGTTGCTTTTGTCAGGTCAAACATCAGCAGCTGCTCCGGTGATCCGCACTGCTTAGCACATTCAGTAAGGAGATTTATCACACTCAACCTGAAGAGATGAGCGGCAGCAAGAAGTAAGTGATTTCAAGTAGCCTTACAGGAGTGCTTTTCACTCTCCAGCAGATGCGTGACTTTAATTAAATTGAATAAGGCACACCTGTGTGTAGAAGAGCCAACAAACTGCTACTGGTGCTTAATATAAGGAGGAATAAATGCTTGTAGATCAGGTGCACTTCAGGAACAAGTGGCGCGGTAATGAGGCTGATAAGTCACAACATGTGCTCTGACTGCCAAGAAGGTGACGATTTATGCTCTCCACTGCTCTCAGACAGGGTGGGCTGTAGCTGACTTTGCTGCATTTCAAGTTCATATAACATTGAAATCACATCTGATGTCAAATGGGAGCTATTCTGTTTACTTGCCTGATGTACCCCTCTGTATAGGCAAAAACACACAGGGCTGGGTGTTAACAAACTCCGTAAAGGTCATTTAAAGTTCAAACGTTAAAGTTTAAGCGTCAAGACATGAACAGCCATGTAATTGCTTTTGCAAGGATCCTAGCCCTAGAGAAAAACATACCTCAGACACAATTGAGTGTAAACTAGAGTGACCCTAAACACACCACCTTTGTTTCTCCAATGCTGCACAATCACAGCTGTTATTTTAAAGCATGACATTGGATCTTAGAGGGAAACTGGCCACATTGGATTTACATGTGCATCTTTAAAAGCAGAATACATCCAAACTGTCTGATAGATCTTTTAACATGTGGGCAATTAGTCGCCCAGGTGACACTGCATCATTATGACTTTGCATTTTTTCTGCTTGCTGTCAAAGCCATCACCAAAATTTGGCCCCTGCTGATACAAAAGAAACGCACCAGCAAGAGTTTGAATTTATTCAATCATCTGGAGCCTGCGTTCTCACGGCTCATTTTTCTGGTTTTGAGATACACAAAACAGGCTCTTGTTGAAAAATGTAATTCTGTTGTTATGCCAATAATGCTGATATCCTCAAGTCAAGGTCCAAAACACAAAAAAGGGGAGGAAAAGTGGATATTAAAATTCAGGAAAAATGATTGAATATACAGCCAGAATAGCATCAATTGATTAAAAAATATCAATTTGACATTTTTCATGCAATTCCAGGATGTTAAATCCCAGCTGGATCTTGCTTTTTGTTTCCCATCAATGACCTCTATTCATTTAGAGTAAGCCGTGGAATCCTTTAGTGTGGATTGTGTGACAATTACCAAGAAACAAAGTGCTGAATTTCAACCTCATGCACAGTGAAAACTACTGTCAGAGGAAAGCCGAGTGTGGCTATCATTTAACAAACTGTAGGTATCCTTTTTATTGTGTGGAGAAACCCCGTTGAGGTTCGGGGAAATCTGATATCTGATGACATTTTGCCTTCATAGCATGAGGGATTTGACTTTGCAAACTTGATTGGAGTACGGGATACTAGATACATGACCTGGACACATTTATTCACATCTCATGCAATGACTACTGCAGATACTGTATACCATAACACAGTCCGGATGCCTTCAGGCAGTTTGATGTTTCCGTAGTTTAGACACACAGCCAACAGTTGGATCAGCTCGGGTGCAGAGAACACACTCTTCTCCAAACAGATAGTGAATGTAGGCTACATGCAGATTACTGTAGGACAGGGAGACTGATACGTCATCTGTGAAGTGAAAGACAGATAACAGCTAATATACAATTAAGAGTGCAAAGTAACAACTTGTATAGTTTTGATTGATTGCACAGCTTGTAATAAGGTTGTTTGAAGGTTTAGCTCATAGACTGTATATAAAGATGGACGACGCGTCTCCACTTCCTCCCACTGTAAAAAATGACGCCAAAATAACCCGGATACGGGAGCTGCCATCTTGCGCTGGTGACGTCATTTGGAGCCAGAGTCTGCGAGTTCCCGCCCATACACCCGCCTGAACCGATCGGGAGCACACTCACAGTTGTCAATCATGACGTGACACCCCGTTTTTATAGCATCAAATAACTAATTAAAAACAAACTTATCAAAAAACACTTGAACAAACATCAGTGTGATAAGAACTACCTAAAATGACAGAAACCATCTTTGGGAAAAATTTATTTGACGTGTACTTTGACTTTTCAGTTTGGCCCATGTCCCATCCATTAACATGGAGGAGGCGGGGCTTATGACCTATACTGCAACCAGCCATCAGGGGGCGATCAAGAAGTTTTGGCTTCACTTTTGGGGAGCTGTCACGTCATCCATCTTTATATACAGTCTATGGTTTAGTTATTGATCACCAATACATGCATAACTTAAAATATTGATTAAAGGAAAAATCCACCTTTAAATACTTTTACTCTCCTAAAAGCACAGGTGTTGTAAGTGTAATTTGCATTCCTTTGGTTCTTTTTTCATTTTCCTCTTATTCTTGGTAAATGGACAAATGTCATGACGTCACATTTTGAGATATTTCCTGTGCAGCTGTGAGGGATTTTGAAAGTAGAAATTGTTTCGGGGATCTGAAACATAAAAGGCAGAGGTTAGACCAAAAAAAGGTTTTTCTACATCACAACAAATCCCAAGTAAGTCAGTTCCAAAGTTAGATCAGGTCAAGGTCAGTCCTGAACTTTAGCATCAAATCCTAAACAAGAAATATCGTGTAGTCACTATTGTGGTCAGTATCACTTGAAGCAAAATGCAGTTTTGCCTGATTATAGATAGAAGTAGAAGTACATTAAGGTCACAAAGATTGTTGAACATAAAAATAAAAGTTACTTCGAGGCTCTGAAGAATCAAAGATTTGAAAAAAACACCATTTTAAATCCTGTAAAGAGTTTGTTATATCCCTAACTGATATTCTCTTTGTTGATTATAATATAATCTTTAAAGCCGGCATTTATCATTTTGATAGCATGTCAAAAACCAAAAACCAGAAACTCTGCCAGCTAATTTATATTACTCTTTCCTTTCTGCTACTGAAATGGATCCCCGGGCATTCCCTGTCAGGGTTTATTCTTCTGATTGCTGGCTGATTGTTTTGCCTCCAAACTAAAATTAATTCTAGGAAAAAAAGAGTTCAGGTAAAGGTACACGTGATCATCAGGGAAACTGAACAATCTGCAGGTAAAAGCAAGTTGGAAAAGATGGCTTATAAATTGTCTGCTTTGCAGTGTTTTGTTTTAGGGGTGAAAAGCATTTTGGGAAATGTGGGAAGTCACTTTCTAAGTAAACAGACAAAGCAGGACAAGGGGGACAAGGTAAATTAAATATGAAGTACTTTTTTAAATCACAATAACTCCTGGAATGCACATAACACCACACACCTTTGAAATGCAGCAATGACAGTGGATTTATACTTTTAGTCTAACATCATATCTAATGCATAAACATTTTTAGTTCTGTCTGCTAATATGTTAAGTTCAGTGTAGAAATACAACTTGGGGTGCAGACATTAGTGAGCTGTGTCAGCTGGGGCTGAGGGGAGTTTGGCCTGTTATGTCCATGATTGTTCCATAGGTGGCAATGGAGGAAGTAGGAAGGTCAGTATTAGCAGGAAAGCTGGTGAAGTCCAGAGATAAAAGACCAGCTTTTAACTGAACCGTGGTGTCATTTTAAATACTCTTTAGTCAGACAGAGTTACACATCAAAGCTAAAGCATGAGAAGTTGGTTTCTTGTTAAGATGCCTTTGAGTAATCAATCAGCCTACTCACTGTATCTACATTTTAGGTATTATTAAATTGACCCAGATACTGAAAAATTAACTTTTCAGTATGAACCAAAACTTTCTTCAGAATCTAAAGGTTGCATTTTATTATACTTTTGACTTTTTAACCTTTTTATGAAAGACTAGAAAGTAGGTATATAAGTTTTGTTTAGGAGAAAAATACTACATGCACTAATACACTAAGTACTACAACATACTGGTAGAGTCAGTATGTTCTGAAAATGACAAAAAGAAAAACAGCTTTATTTCTAGAATAATTGTAGTTTATGGGTTCAGTAGCTCATACACAGACAGGAAGTGTTCCAGTTATTAGTTATTTTTTACTTCACAAGTGTTGATTGGAGAGTTGTTTGTCCACACATAGAGCTGATATGGTCACAGGGTCTCCGAGTTAAAATAACGCTGATGATTTGGCAGCGGTGGGATTGTTGCAAACATACTTTTCTTTTTGTTCTGCCGTTGCAACTTTTCAAAACAAGACACTTGATGAACTGATTCTATTAGTATATGTGACATGAAGATTATGCGTCATGATGCAGTGAGCAGGGAACGTCTTCTCATGCTGAAACATCCCTGAGCAGGGCGCTGAATCCTGACCAGCTGGAATAGTATTGTTCTGTAGCTGACCTTTGACCTCCTGAGAGCGTTGTGTCCAGGGTATCTTCCTGCCATTTTACTCAGCCCATGCTGTCCACTCCACTTTGACCTAGAATGGACTAAGTGGTTAGAGAACATTACTCAAAGTATTAATGACGTTATCATATCAAATATATTCCCTCAGTTCAAGGGATTACCGGACACAGTAACGACATTAAATTACTGCCTTATACTCTTTATTTATTAAATTGTGATCCCTTACAGTAGTTACTTCTCACGAAGAAGAAAAAAGGGGGAAAAGAAATATCAAACAACTTTATAAGCATTACTGTGGATCCCCCCCACCAAAAATAAAATAATTATTAATATGTGAGTGGACAAACAACTTTCCAATCAACACTTAGCAATACTAATCCTAGTACTTCTTCCACTCCTCCTCCTTCTTCTACTATTACTACTATTATTAATTATAATTATTAATAATATTATTATTGAACAAGCTCTGATTTTCTGTGGCCAAATGAGACTCAAAATGTTGATTTATTTTATTATTTTTTTTTTTTTAATTGAAGGACAATTATTAACCCTTTTCAAATAATCAGTTGTGTGCTTGGTTATGTGTTGGTGAACACTGCTAACACTGTTCATAGTGTCTAATGTAAAGATGTGTTCAATGTAAATATTTAAATTAGCTGTTTGTGTCAAAGACTGCAGTGATTTATTTTTTTATAACAGCCACTCACTCAGCATGCAAGTAGCTGACTGAGAGTACATACTGTATTGGCCCCCTCCACAAAAACAAACAAAAACGTCTTTTCAGCTACTGAGCCAGCCTGAATGAAGCAGTTTTTAAATCCTTTTTTCACGTCGAGGTTTGTTGGGAAACGGTATGAGATCAGGATGAACGCGCGTGAAGTCGTCTTGGAAAGCAGCGGATGGGCCGGCCTGTCACGGGCTTGTGCGTGTCTTGTCACTTAAGTAAAGCCAGCGTAATCCTGTAAGGGCGGATGAGTAGACAGTCATGTGATGCCCCACTGGTTTCTTAGGTGGAGGGTGGTGGAGAGAGGGGGGCTGGCAGGCATTACTGACCAGATGGAGAGGCTTTGTAGTGTGTGTGGGCGTGTGACTGATTAGACACAACACTTACTGATACTTTTTCAGATGTGTGTTTCCCAGTAAGTAAAACATAATACCTTGTTTCAGTGTCTTAATAGGTGAAGTGGAGATTGTGTCAAATCCAGATTTCGATGGGTTCAAGTTTCAGTCAGTGGGGCATTTTTTACGCATGAGCAGCACTAGTCACTCTGGCCATCACACCCAATTAGCAGAGACTTCCTGTCCTCACCCTCACCCCCCTCTGCTAGATTAAATCCATTACATTGTACCTATCGACTGCGCACTTTGCCCTCCTCAAGGACGACACACATTCTCACAGTTGAGGGTGGTTTACTTACTGAAAAGCAGATCTTAAGGTGCTATCTCAGAGCTCCGAGGTAGTCACATAGCGTGTCTGTCAATGAGTCTTTAATGGGTGGAGATGAGCGCCACCAGCAGCACCAGACTGAGCCCCAGTCCGAACTTACTGCAGGTGAACGAGCCGAAGAGCTATGGCTCCACATTGTCGCTGGAGGAGAAGTGTGAGCAGTCTTTCTTCCTGTTTTACTACTACAGGATGGAGGATGAGGCGGTGCTGGACCGGGGGGCGTCCTTACTCAAGCACATCTGTGACGAGGAGGAGGTAGAGGGTAAGTTTACCTGTTCCTGTTCACTTTGATTTCTCTGCATGTGATCAAAAAAGTCTTATTTTACCTTCCTCAGAAGTTATTGAATCTCTATTTTGAGGGTCTTTTGTCTAAAAACGATGCTACCTTAAACCTAACATTCATTTATTTTTTAGACTTTTTTTCCTAAACAACTCCGTTCTTCTGAATTTTTTATTTTTCCAAAGCAAGAGCACTTATTGAGAGGAACATGAAGGGCGTTGTTTAGCCTTTCAGAGACTGCCAAATTTCGCGCACTTCCTGCACGTACACTGTGACGCTCACCTGTTTAGCGAGCTGGCACGAAAAAGATGTAGAACTTGGAGCATATGATCCTGTGTTTACCTCACGAATCCCCTAAAAGACCTACAGGACAACAGAGAGAAAAAAAAAACAAAAAAAACCTTCCTGTATGCTATGCTAAAAATGGCGTTGATAATTTGTAAGGAGTAAAACTAAAATAGTAATATTATAATTGTATTCCTATTGGCATGTTTTTAAATGGATTAATGCCATCAGGGAATGTACAGTAATTGATTAATAATTATAAAATCTTGTTTGTAAGGCAGATTTCAAAATTGAGTGAACCTAGCAGACAATTCAGCATGTCAAAGTTTCTCTCTTATTAATAACAATCGGATAAGGCATGTAAAGTGGTCTTTTTTTGTAGTTGCTTTAGTATTTCTAAATTTTCTATCCCATTGTTGTTAGAAAACCCAGCATTTCTTAACAATTTCTTGCTAACTGTCCAATATATGCTACATTTCTCTCATTTCTCTCAAGTTGGCGTAGAGCCAGCTAATTGCAAATTGATTCAGTGTCCTGTTTACATTTTTTCAAACCTCAAACTCTCCTCACTGCTCATGATCCTTCTTGTTGCCTAGGAGCAAGGGTCAGTTTACATGGTGATGTCATCAGCCTGCACCACATCACGGGTTTCTTGGTTCTAGTCCAGCAGATTAAAGGGCCTGGCGTGGAGCCAGTTTTACCATCCAAGAACCTCATGTTTTGTTTTTTTGGCGGAAGTACTCGAACAGGTTCCAGCAGCAGCCATTTGTCTTTTTTTTTTTTTTGACAAGGACGAGGCTGAACGAGAACAAAAACCCATATTTGTTTCCTCTAAATAAACTAAACTAAACTAATTGTAGTTCTCAATAAATTCCATAATGTTGCTTAATTAAAGGGCCGTACCAGTACTTTTGCAAATTTTAGCTCCTTTACTACAGATCATGTATTTTACATTCTTGCCAAAGATATTCAAATGCGTGGCGCAGAGTTTCATACATTTTTATATGGAATTTCTGCACCATTACAGACAACCATTAGTTTCCATTCATTTCTGTACAGTATGAATCTATTAGACTCTTGAAACACGAGTTAGGTAATCCATCACAGTGAACATCAAGTCTGCATTATTTTTTTTTTTAGTTACATTATCAGTTTGTGATAATGCAGAGCAGACTTTTGAAATTAAACTGCCTTACCGTGCAGCAGTAATGCAACTTAGACAACGATTTATGCAAGAGTTGATGTACACTTTGATAGATTGCACTTTTTAAAGTCGAGATGAAATGAAAGATGCCTTTTTAACCCTTTTAGATCAAATCCCCGGGCATATTGTGCACCTATTTAACAATATATCCCCCCAAAAAATACAAAAAATTAATTTCTTCGTATTCTTATATCATTTCTTCCTGTAAAACAAAATATGACATGTGCTTACGTAAGCTTGAGCCAACCAATTTCAACTAATAATATCATGACATCCACCCATCAATCAATCATCTTCAACTTTTAGCGGCACAGAGCTAAGATTCATTAGTTAGCTAGCTAGCAACAGCATGGTATGTCGATGTGTCTTTGGGTGTTCGCCACCTCAAACCTCGTTCTGTTCCCTCGTCTTCCTCCACCTCCTGCAGTTTGAGGGGTACGTCTGCCTGCTCCGGTAACGGGGGTGATGAAGGTGTTGAAGGAGGCGAGTAGTCCTCTACGATTGAATGTAGGCTAGCACCCAACTCTGAATCCCTGTAATTCTCCATGTTTGTTATGACACGCCCACTTTTCAGATCAAATTCCTACCAACGTTATGTCCCGCCTGCTCATCCTGTTTCACTCGGAAATGCGTCACGATGCGGAAGCTAGATACTCTCGAAATGTCAAAAGTCTGATAATTGATTTTTGTACTGTACAGAAATGAATGTAAAGCAATGTCTATGTAGAATGTTTGTAAAAACAGTGGTATGGTTTGTTAACTGTGATGTAAGGTACCTTTAATTTGTATTAAATGGGCTAAAACATGCAAAACCACTGGTATGATCTTTTTAAGTAACTTAGTTGTACACATGATTAAAATAACAACAGAGTCAACGCTGGAATTTGCACAGCAATGCTGGAGGTCAACATTTTGTCAGGTGTCACCTCAGCTTGAACCCTGCTTCAATCTCTCTAACTTCATGTGCATAACCAGCGCCTCAGCTGTGTCTGTGTGTCCTCATCCGCTGGCTAAATCTCTTTTTGTAGTCTCCACTGAGCTCAGTTTCCTCCCCGCGGCTCCCTCAGAGCTGACAGCCTGACTCAAAGACTGATAAAAAGAACAAGAAGAGATGAGGTAGCGTGACATTTCTCACATTGTACAAGATAAAAGTCTTTAAGAGGAGCTTTGGTCCAATGGCCAAATTATCTTTATCTGACACCGATTGGTCTGTGGTGTCACTCTAGCAAAACATTTGGTATTTGAACTCTGTGTCACAGACCGTGTTAATGCTCAACATACACGATTCAGTTACGCAGCCCAAGCTCCCATGCTTCTAAACACACTGTGGCATAACCTTATGTTAAAGTGATGCATGTTTTTGCATTCCTGTGATGTAATTCAAAGTTTCAAGATATTGCCTGTTACTGCTGAGTCAGAAGTGAAGAGGAAGAGTAATCATTTCTTCTGACAAAAAGCCCGACTATCAACATCTCTCCCCCCTAATCAAAGAGTATATTTTTAAAGCTGCTTTATATTAGCATGCTGTCCGTGCTGTGTGGCGTGCTGCCATCCTCCCCACTGGTCTGGGCAGGTCCCAGCGGCGCGGTTACTGGGGAAACTGGCGGTGGCGTTGCCTCTCCTCAGAAATCTAGTGAGCTAAACAAACCTCCCAACAAACACAAGGATTTTATTTCATTCAGTGTGTGCTTACAGGCAGCTCCAAAAGAAGTTCTCCTTCCACACAAAAAAAAGAAGAGGAAGTCGTTACACAAAGCTGCTCTGGCAGTGTGCAAATCTTCCTTTCCAGCGCCTTGACTCAACTATTTTTTATTCCTTCTCCTCCATCACTCTCACCTCCTTTCTTGTTGTCGTTCAGCCTGTGCAAGCGTCGTCACGCTCTGCTTTATTGCTCATCTATCAGCCCTAATAGCACTGTGGTCTTTATTTCTTTCTTTCTGTCTGTCTATGTCTCTGTTCTCTTTTATTGTCGCTGTCCAACCATCTGCTTCTTGGTCTTGTTCTAATGCCCACTTGCTGTATGGCACATCTGAAAGCTTCTTTGGTCGGCTCCAATGTTACTTAATAAACCAGTGTGAAGGTAAAAGGTAACACAAATAATACTAGGCATATATGTAAAGGTATTTTTATTCCTTAAGGTCTAAGTTTGTATTGCTTAAAAGTTGTTAGTATTTCCAGTGCAAGGAAAGGAGCGATAACCTTTAGCTTATCCATCTGTAGCTACAAGGATTATGTTTTAGTAAACTGTTAAAAGTGACAGTGATGAACATGGTTTTCTGGTTCCTTTGGTATATAGGTTTTAGCTCAGAACTTGTAGCTCTCTTCTATCAGACTGGATTTGCTGAGTCATTGTTTTAACCCTAAGTTGTATCATAATATTGACATTCCCATATATGAAGTAGGTTGTATGCTGAAGTCGGCACATTTGCTGTATTTTGCATTTGTGCACCCACGCAGGTGTTTTCACTTAGTCCTAAGAAGAGGTCCAATCAGCCGTGGGTGTGTACAGACTGAGCTTCATTGACACCTCCCTCACTCTCTGTCACTTAAGGCAGGACAACTTACATCTTTATCGCTGGGTGCGCTCCAAAACCTGACTGGCATGTACTGGTTTGGGCATAGTTTCCACTCCATTAGAGTTTGGTACACAAAACCCATATGTTGACTTGAATTGACTGCTTGTGCGACATGTTAACAAAACACCACATGTACGAACAGCAACGTAAACAATACAGGCGAATAAAAGCATATTTCACATGGCTTGTCATGGTTCCCAAATGGAAAAGATACTCTAGTATACTGTCTCTGCCAACAATAAAAAAACATGAAAAGATTAAAGTTTACTACTGCATCTTTGACTAGCAGCTGATAGAGATTCAGCAGCATCAGACTTGTTTCCTCACCCTTTCCGCTACGTACTGTAACTAGCAGGACAATGCCAAAGCAAAATAGAGTCCATCCATTCTTAATACTGCATGAGCTGTGTCCCAAATCCATACTCCATACTAATTTTAAGCAGGTTTCAAGTTGTAGTGTTTAGGAAAAGTGGCAAAATTAAGTATATTCGAAACAGTCAGTACTATGCATACTAAAAAAAACTTAATTTCTGAGTGCTGTTTATGTACACTATCCTCCCACATTGCAATGCACAAAGGAAATGGAAGCGCTGCTCACAGCTGGAAAAAAATAAAGCTGTTTGTGAATGGTGGTGCACTACAGTTTTTAGTTTTAGTGTTTAAATATTGTAATGTTTTATGAAAATGGGCAAAATTACAGATATTAAAAACAGGCACAGAATACAGCGCAAAGTTTCAGTACAAAAATGTCAGTATCAGCCTTCAAAAACTCAAGTCAATACAACCATTTGAACATCTGGTATGAAAATAATAAATACAGTCTAAAAGTACAACATGCCATTTATTCACCGCTCCAATCTTCAGTTTAATCTGCTGTGGTCTCCTGACTGAACTTTCAGCAACTTGGAATTTTGTTTCCTAGAGTAGATTAATTGTTTGTCTTTTTGGCCGCCGATGCCGGCATGGTTTTTATCCGTGTACGATTGATCTGGTGTTTTCATGTTGTCCCATAAACATTGAACAGGTACCATCTTTGTTGAACCAAAAGCCTAGTGGGCAGCAGCTCTGGTGTGGGTGATGTGGGTCTATCTCCAACTGTTTGTTTGTTTTCTTCTGGGGAGCTTCTCAGTTTCTGTCTGTCTTTCTGTATATCACTCTCTTTTATTCTTATCTGTTTACCAGTGTTACTCTTTCTGACTTTCATTCGTTCTGTGTCATGTGGGGGCGAAAGTTTCCAAAACAGACTGATGGAAAGGAATTGTAAAATTATACGATCGCCAAATATTTCTGTGTGTGTGTGTGTGTGTGTGTGTGTGTGTGTGTGTGTGTGTGTGTGTGTGTGTGTATTTAACTTATTTTAAACTGTTAACAGTTTTTAACAATTTTTAAGCAAATTAAATAGTTTTTAGTTTGTTTGTCACATCAACAACAGTGATATAAGCAAACTACAGGCTGATGTCAGATACACTAGTATATAACAAAAGGCCAATATCTGGTCAGTGTATTGGTTTAACCTTACTCTGTAGGAGCAGAAAGTTTGACCAAGTAAAATATTCCCTCTGAATACACAGTATTCCTTCACGTACACACCTACAAACCTTTTTAGATCTTCCTCTTCTCTGATGCCCAGCATTCGCTTGGTATGCTGAACCGTCGGTGTCAGTGAATTTAGATGAACCCTTTAAAAACAAGGCATTGTGGTACGAGTGAATAATGCATGCTGTTGTGCTTCAAGAGAGATCATTGTTTGTTGCATTGAGGGGTTCAGCCACTTCCTGGTTGGGTCATGTTCAGTGCTTGGCTCAGCGTTACCCGATGTGCTCCAAAAGGCGACGTTTGACACGGATTGCATTGAGCCTTTTGTTTCAGGAGGACTTTTGATGGTTTCTCTGAAAGGTTGCTTTCAAGTGAACTTCTGGGGGACACTGACACTTAAACTTAAAAGAAAACTATGCAGGTATTAGAGAGAAGGTATAGAATTATTATTATTATTATTTACTTGAAATACAGCATGCCATTACTAAAACTAAACCCTGAAACTGAAAAGCAATCATTAGTCAGCTTACAAAGTATTGATCGTATTGACCACAGTGGCCTTTTTAAACTGTTGTGGGATGGGAAACTCTACTGGAATATGCAGTACTATATGTATGGAAAACTAGCATTAAAGTGATACTCCACCCACAATTAATCTTTTAAATATCAAACACTTACTATAGTTGCCAGTTTATTAGGTACACCTAACAAAAACGAATGCAGGCTAGGAGCCCATTTCAACCGTAGGAACCTTTCCAGAGGCCCATGAACCATTTATGGAACTCGGGAGCCTTACCTGTGTTTCAACTGGAGGTACTACATTAGTAAATCAGCAATGGTTCCTGGTGCCAGTCCCTGCTCTGGGGTTAGTAATTTCTGATGGTGCAAGAACCTATGGGGTCGAACTTGCATTGCTGAACAAGTGGTACACCTTGCATACAGCTTCATTCACACAGCCAGTTATGTTAAATTATGTTGCATCATACTGAGAGGTGCTTCTAATATTATGTCCAACCCATTTATATTAGTAAAGGTAGAGTAAATAATAGAAACGCCTCTCAGTATAATGCAATACAATCATCACCAACTACTGTACATCTTCCATAATGACCCTATAGTTAAATTAACACCTCTCTAAAACTGTTTCAGCAAAAACTTAACATTATAACCTTCATGAAGGTAGGACTGTGATATTAGACTGCATTAGTTTTAACTAGGTGTACTAACAAACTCGCAACTGAGTGCATGTGAGTTTTTATGTTCATCCTTGGCAGAAAACAGCAGCTTTGGTTAACTGGAAATCACTGAGTAATGATGGATTGCGTTGGTCACCAAATTATCATTGATTTGCCAGAATATCACTAAATCGGCTAGTTCCAGTGAAGCTTCAGATGTTTGATATTGTGGTAAAAAAAAATGTGTTTGTGATATGGTTCAATGCTTTGTGTAAATAAACTGTATAAATGTAATAAATGTATGACCCAGGTATGTGTGGATTATATTCCTACTGGAGTTCCACACCTACGCTAGTAATAAGAAGAATAAATGCCCCAAACCAGATACCTTACCTAAATATCAGCCACATGACCAGCATTTCTGAAAATGGAGGTATAGCATGTTGGCATGAAATCCACGTCCATCCGAATGGCATGTTATTAGCAAACAGTCTGGTCTGCTTGTCATTATTGACCCTAAACCACCCAACTATGTAAAACTGCATGTCCTGTTGGTATTGTGCCAACATACATAACAGGGAAGTAGTCATGTAAGCAGTCATGGCGTCTTCACTGCTATGTCTACATCTTTTTCTGTCCAAATATTTGTTTTGACAGTGTACTGCAACCTCTATAACCCTGCTCTGCTACGCTGTCTTGAGAATGTGAAAATGTTCCCTGTTTAACTGAATTGACAAGTGGTCAAGATTGGGTTAGTGTGATGTTGTATTTTATTTTGCAGCGCTGTAGTGGTCAGGTCATGATTTTCTAAATGATGCTTCTAATTTTGCACTTCCTGATAGGGATTTTGATTGTGTCTTGTCATTGTAGTGTCAGAGAGTTCATCTGCTGTTTTGCTTTTTGCAGGTCACCACACCGTTTACATCGGCGTGCACGTGCCCAAGAGCTATCGGCGTCGGAGGCGTCACCGTCGGAGAACCAGCCACAAGGACAGAAAGGAGAGGTTGACGGAGAACACCTCTGACAAGTCGGACACAGAAAACAACGATGAGGCCAGCAACAGCATCCTCAAACCTCTCAGTAAGTTCTGATGGACTCCGTGTCAGGGCTGATTACAGCTCATGTCTGTCGTTGCTGAAGGCTGCTCTCTTTTCCAGAAAAAAGCCCCTGTAACTCCCCGTGACCCCAAAGAAGTTGCTGAGTCCACTTAGTGGCCAGAAATAGCTGTGCACGTCCTGCTGAGTGACAAGTCTGCTTCGACAGAGCAGAGTGAATTCTCATTGGAAGTAATGCCTACTCAGATATAATTGTACCAGTGCTGATATGAGTCTCTTGAGCACAGTGTGTAAGTGCATGCCTTCCTGTGCTTTTGTCCTTGGTTGTAGACATAAGTGTATCTGTCTTTGGGTGCGTGCGGCTGTGTTAGCATCTATATGTGTTAGTGCTTGCCTTCTTGGTTGGCTGGAGCTTCTTCCGTCCCGTAGAGTGTAAAGTACGATGTGTCGTACTCTTACTGATGTCAGCATTTTTTCAAAGTTAAGGTTTGAATCAGCATAAGGCTAAAGTCCTATTTCTATTAAACCTATAGACGTCCAGTGATTTATAATGTCACAGAAATCATTATGATTTTAAAACGGTGTGAATTTGCCATTTTAAAAATGAAACCTCTGTACAATTTTGAGCGTAGTTCCCAGCCTGAGGATCGGGAACTAAGGGGCCTCAAGATAAATCTGAAGGGGTCACGAGATAAATAACAATTGAGAAAAGTTTAAAAAGAAGCATATTCTTGAGAGTTTCAAGACCTCTAATAGCTATCCAAATTAAACAATATGAGACGGGAACTGCTTACAGTTCATGAACACATGCTCAAGGGTCACAAGCCAAAAAGGATGGGAACCACAGATTTATACATACAAACATAATAATAACATGCAGTAATTTTGGAGAAGACAGAGGATAGAGGGTAATTCTCTGATGAGGTCCATGTGTAACAGCAATCCTCTGTGAAAAAGGCTTAAAATGTCCTTGCTTTCTGTCAAATCTAAAAATGAGGCAGGCCACTGTCATTTCTAGAGAATGATGCAATTTTATACATGCCTGCTTGCACATGAAGTGACAAGAAGACCAAAATACACCACAACTGGATTTTACAATGTGTAGACATCGCTTGATGTCGGGGATTTTCTTCAAATCCAATCAGAGAATAGATTACAGACAGCCCATCTGGTTGTTGCTGCTGACTGATGATGCATATTTAGCAAAAATTTTGATTTTTATAGATTTTTGTTCCTTGATCACAGTCAGAATTACTGAGCTGCTTGGGTACGCACCGGTCTTTAATAAGTGGCTCAAGAAGATTATTGATTGTTGATGATGATTGTTATGTTGTTGTTTCAGATATCATGTTGCTAGCTGTTAGATCATTGTAATCTGAGGTTTTTTGTTACTAATTCTAATGAAGCTACTACATTCATGTTTAGTCTTACCCTGACCTACAGAGTAATACAGTGCGTGTGACCCTTTTAAAGTCAACCAGTATCCATTTATGACCCAGTGTCACAGGTTGATCACGTCCATGAGAGTGATGTTCACTTCTCACATTGTTTCAGTTCAATAGTTTTGAGAGGCCTGAAGGTAAAACTACATTTTGTGTAGCAGAGATCGTTCTTCTTCTTCTTCTTCTTCTTCTTCTCTTACTTACTATCTCCTCACATTGATCCTGCAACCCCTTGGTGGTTCTCGACTCCCAGATTGGGAACCACTGAAGAACTAGTACTGCTGAACAGAAAAGATATTAAAGAATACAGGTGACAGATGAAGTAGTTTTCAATACAACCTCTATGTTCATAGAAATGTTTTAGTGTTCTGGAGAGGCTGATCTGTCTGAATGACTCTGAAGATGATTCTTTGCAGCCGGTAGTTGTAGAGCGGTTGTCTATATTTCCTTTTCATAACAGATTTTAGACTATTGTGTACTTGTTTTCCCTCTTGAAAGCCTAACCCTTAACCAAAGTGTTTGGTTATTGAGCATTTAGACTGACCTGGCAGCGATGCAGTTGTAACCGCCAAGGCTAATGGATCATGTCCGTGGGGCCATGATGGCTGCATTTTGGGTGGGTAAATATTCCAACCTGTTGTGTGTAAACAGCATTGCAGTTACTCTTCAGCCTTGCCGGTTCATTTGCTCACACTTGGTTTAACAAGATTAGTCTTTTTTTTTTTTTTTTAACTGCTGCCTGTATTTGGAGATAGGATGGATCATAGCCTGGACAACGCTGTCGAGCAGTGTTTAGGTACACTCCATTAATTGTTACAGATACAATGAACCAAAAGACTTGCTGTTGAAGAAAAATATATTCCAAATCAGCCAAATATCCATATTTCACTCTCCATAGTTGAAGAAACAAGTGCAAAACAGAGACCCAAGTGATGTATAAGTAGACATTAAGGACAATCAGTGTGTGGATGTGTGAAAGGGTGAAGAGATATATATATATTTTTTCATTTCACTCCACCTTTTTGTCATTGCTGATTCCCCTTCAAATCCAATATATCTTGGCTGCATCAAGTCTTTACCTTTTGCATTCAAAATACTCTTTCTTCTTTTTTACCTGCTGAAACTTCATTGCATAATATCAAATAAGTATGTGTCAAGGGGGAAAATCACCTCCTTGATTGCAAAAAAAAACTCCATGTGAAACCCTACACACCTCGGTTTGTTTACAGCAACACTGGTAATTCTCCATTCATGGAAAATGCGACTACGTTGGCAGGAGAATGTGAGCATTGACGTTTTGTTAACAGTCAACACTGTGTGGTACTCTGCTGGTTCATGTGGGTGAAATAGCGCAAATGCTGTTGATGTTTTGTAAAAATCTGTCATGGAATTAAGGTGTTAAGTGCAATGTGAAATGACAACACAAACCACAGTACAATTGGTATTGTTGTACAGTTAGAGGTTCATTTATTGTATGTAAACAGACGTTTGTAAAATTTATATTCCATTTGATGTGAACCGTTAAGACACCGTTACCACTAGTCCCTTTCATTGGTTATTTACCTATTATTTAGTTTGGCAGAATATAAGAGTTTTCTTCCTTATTTTCTGCCCTTTCTGATTGGGGAAACCAGCAATAGAATAGCAAAGTGTCTCAAAGTACATCTAAGATTTTCAGCATGCTGTATGCATTGAATAAGACTCCAGGCACACTTGTATTAGCAGAGAAAGGATAAAGAGAAACCACTGTGATGCACATACAAAAAAAAAAAAACAAATCTGTGACTGTAAGCAGCATATCCTTAGCAACAGGGATATTTTCTGTCTTTTGCAGTGCAGCCTCATACTTGCCTTCCTTACACTCATAAGGAAGGCCAGTATGAGCCTGAGCCCACCTGCAGTGTGCTGGGACATATTGTAGTTCAAACATTTCTCAGAGGAAGAGACAGAAATAATCTTATTGGCTGAGCTGAACCAAAGAGGGCAGGGATAAAGAAAAACACACAGTTCCTCTTGCTAAATGACAGCTGCATTTGCTTCATGTAGGATGGCAACGATTAGATTTTTTTTTGCATGCATGCGATCAGGCAACACAACACGGCGGTTTCCAATGTTACTAATAACAAGTGCAATTTACACACTGATGGTTGAATTCACAAAAGGATTGTGTGGCTTTTGTGGCCCCTAAACCTAATAATAATAATAATAATAATAATAATAATAATACATTTTATTTATCAAGCGCTTTTACAAGTGCTCAAAGACGCTGTACAAGATAAAATAAGACAAATAAGATAAGACAAACTGCTCTGCCAAGCAAATAGCGTCTCTGTGCTCCGGTGCTATTTTTAAAAATGAAACCTCTGTACAATTT
Organism: Macquaria ambigua; assembly: GCA_008360985.2. NCBI lineage: Eukaryota > Metazoa > Chordata > Actinopteri > Centrarchiformes > Percichthyidae > Macquaria > Macquaria ambigua. The sequence goes on from VMKM01000802.1 coordinate 96,804, forward strand.
TGAGCGTAGTTCCCAGCCTGAGGATCGGGAACTAATGGGCCTCAAGATAAATCTGAAGGGTTTTACATTTGGTGCAGAATTAGCCCCTTTCTATGCAAGTAAACCTCATTGCAAAAAAAGTCCAATTCATAAACACCAGCGCTAATAGCCACACACAGTTAGAGTGAAAATAATTAGCGTCTTCAGAGAGTTGGTGGTAACTGAAGCACATTTATTCATTCATTCATTTTCATTAATTTAAGGGGTGTCACGCCCAGACTTTCCAGTGATCATGGCAGCAGTGATTGTAGCCAGGCGAAGGCATCGTCATTGTGCTCGTGAGCGGATATTTCAAAGGAGAATATTACTTTTTGATTGTAGCTCGCGGTCTGAAAATTTCAGTTTTCTCCTTCTCTCTGCCATTGTCCTGCCTACTGTGTCTCTGGTGCAAAGCCACCATTTATAGCCTACTTTGCCACATGGATAATTGTAATCAGATGCAAACCAAGGGCAAATTGCACTCAGCTGCAAAACTTTATGGGCGTGTTTGCGCTGTGATATCATTAGCCCAATATATTTTGTGAATCAGACCTTGAGACGGGCAGATAGAGGTTGTAAGTGATACGCAATTCATGGTGCTGTCAGCGGCTGCAATCCATTCTTTGTGAATTTGTCCATGAATGAATCTACCGTTGTGGTAGGCAGAGTTGGTCATGAGAGGGTATTAAACAGAATATAGCTTTTAGCAAAACATTAGAAAACTTACAGTAACTTTGGACTGAAGCTTGGCTACAAAGGGGGTTGGAGAGAATGAAGCTAGCATCGTAAATCTTAAGTGAGCACCTTTGCGATGAACTGAAATAAGAAAACTGAGCCATATTAAATGGGTTACAAATTAAAGGAAAAACCAATACAAAGTTTCTTAGTAAGATGTTGGGCCACCATGAGCCACCAGAACAGTTTCAGTGCTCCTTGTTATAGATTCTTCAAGCCTATATAGACCACTATTCTTCCAAAAGATATTCCTTTGCTGCCTTTCCTCCCACTTGGTGTTTTGATAATGGTGGGGACAGCGCTCCAAAATCTCCCATAGGTGTTCATTTGGCTTGACTAGTTGATCTAGTAACTGTAAAGGTCAGAGCATACTTTATGCCTGTCATTTTTAATAGTTTTTTTCCCCAGTCACCTTTTCCAATTAGCCAGCAGTTGCTACAAAAAATGTATGTTTATTTGTATACTTGGCTATTTGTGACTCTAGAGCAGCCCTGCCTTTGAGAAATGTTTGTACAACTAAATCTCGAATCTGCAGGCATCTGTCAGGCACGCAAAAATTGACGGGCATGCAGTATACCTAATGCCCTACTGTTATTCACTGCCCTCCTCCGTGTTACTCTCTCTGGGACACATAGCTGCCCCCAGGGGAAGGCCCTTGTCTGTAATCCTCTTGTTTGGTCAGATGGACGCTGCAGGGACTGCAAGTCCATCCTCCTGGTTACATGTGTATCCACTGCAGGGCCATTTGACCCCTGTTCATTTTGATGAGCATGTTTTTTTTTCAAAGCTTTTTCCCCTTCCTTTTAGTAGGATCAAATGTTCTCTCAAAGTGGATTACAAAGATTACTTAGAAACTTGGTTCTTATACAAATGGGTTTAGTTTCCCAAAGTCAGAGAGAGCAAGCTAAGACTGCTGTGATGCATTCAGTTTTTTTGTGAATATGTCTCCAATTTAATGTTCTTGCCTCACTGGAAGGATACCTGCTTCTCTCAGAATTTAAAGTACAATCCTGAGATTTATGAAGACTTTGATTAGATAACTAGAAATTGATTAGATAAATGCAAAGGTCAAGGTAGAAACCTGGCTGTTTTTCTTCTGGTTCCTGAAAAGTTGACATTTTGGAACTTCCCAGCTTTCACATGGCAACAGTAATATGTGTTACATCCCTAAACATTTACAGCTATTACTATAAATAAACTATAATTCCCCTTTGAAAGCTTTTACACAGTGCTATATACTATATGCTCCACTTGGTGCCAGATATTTTCCCTGAGAGTAACGAGGAAGGATCCAAACTGAAGAGACATTCCAGACTTTTCAGTGAGAAATTAACGTTTATATGGCCTGACAAGGACAGGGATTATGTGTCTGGTCAGGACACAGTGGACAGAAGAGAAAATAAGTACATTTCCCCACTACGGCCCATTGGCCTTCCCTTTCTGATTCTGGTTTGTATAATAAATTCAAACGATTATTAACATCTTTTTCACATATCACTAAGTGATTGGAGGTTCTGTAAAACCTTCTCCTGTGCTCGCACAGTGCAGACAGTGTGGAAAGAAGTCTGGAGTTGTGAGACTAGGCTGTCTACAGAGCAACAGTCTGTTGGAGCTTTTCTTCAGTGTCATAGCAGAAAATAAATTATATCAGTAGAAAAGGTCTCTGGATATTGATTGGATAAACTACTTAAACCTTTGAAAAGCCATCATTGTATTTGAATTTGTGTCTTTCTGAACATGAGTTATTGTTATGATGAGTTAACAATGTCAACAATGATCAACAATGTCCCCTGAGCCATCACATCCACAGCTTTTCTTTAATCAATTTGTTCTTATGCGAATGTACATGCAAGTCTTTGAGCTTTATCTTACGCATGATCACATTTTAGCTTAGCTTATAGGAGATGTACAGCTAGCTACAAACCTACTTTCAGTCCACCTGACTCATCTAATTTACTTGAGTTAATGATAAATTACTTTTCAGAATGACTTTCAGCATTAGTCAGACAGTGGACATGAACGGACATGAGTTTGTTGTCGTCAGTTGAAGGTGGTTTTATGGTTAGCCAAGTTTGTGAACACTGCACAGCACACAGCATGATTGAGACTGTGGCTATGCCCTTTATTCAGTGTCTCATGACGACCTTGTATCCTGATGTATTTAGACTACTGTCAGTGGAGAAATGGGAGTATCTGCTGTTCTGTGATGGATTTTGGCCCTGTAAGATTGTTCTCATTGGTTTAAAATTGTGAGTCAGGAAAGAAGGTCTTACTGTTTGAACGACAGATATTTTAGATCATTGAAACATTTTCTTTAAGTATACACTGGTACTATTTCTGAACTGTCTTTGCAGAACTGATAACAATGTGGTTGACTCTTTTGGTCCTTGAACAGTCGTTGAGCTCCTCTTCTGTTAAACCTTCTTGTCTCCTTGTCAGACAGTAATCAGTCAGACATAATCAATGCTGACCCACCATTTTGAGCATTTTGCCGATTGTGAGGTGTGGTGTCCTTCAGCTCATTACACTCAGGGTTTTTATCCCGACAGTTGTACTCTTTTTGTATGATCTGTGGCTAATCTTAGCTAATGTTAGCCAAGTCCAACTAGCTGTCGTGTCACTGCATTTCTGAGTCAGTTGTTGACTCTTCTCTACTTATACTACTGTTGTGCTATGTTTTAGCATGTCAGAGATAAACATCACAAAATTAAAACAAGAAGCAAACACAGTACCATGCTAAAAGATGTTTTGACATCATTAAAGCAAGTGACTAATGACAATCTTGGGAAATACAGAAATTCAGTGTGCTGCTACTCCGTAATCACCACTTGTGGCCACAGTGGCTGCTGTTCAGCAAAGGTTACATAGGCTGGCTTTAATTTTATTCCATACGTCATAAATTTGCACACTTGCGTACCTCAGTAATTTTAGAATTAATTTCCGTACATTAGATCCAAGTGGTTTTATCTTGCCTCTGCTCTGGTGCATAGATGCACCATGTTGTGTTTAAGTGGTAATATGAGAGGACAAATTACAAAAGTTGGAAGATGAATGAGATGAATTGAGACTTTAATGGGTTTACCCGTATTACCAGAAGGTTAAATGATTCATAAAACAATACTGGTAATGTTGCTGAGTCTTCCTGGACAATGGGGCACATTAAGCCCCTTTGTAGACAAACTGAGAATCAAACTTAAACTTGACCCTGCTGTGATGGGTTGCATTGTGCTGTTTACAGTGAAAGCACAGAGAATATGTACTTCAGTATATCTGCAGACATCACAGTAGTCATTTCATTTTAGGTTATGTCCCCCCCAGCTGGTATTTGTTACTTTCTCATCAGAACCTGCCCACCTCAGCTATCACAACAGAATACCAGGGCTAGATGGTCTGGGTATAAATACTGCGCTTTCAATGAATTCCCCTCTGGGTGTTACTCTGCATTCAACCCAGTCCCTGTTCGGTGCCTTTGTGCTAGCTGCCCTGCATACTGAATGTCAGACTTCGTGGCTTGGAAAACATTTCCTGTACTCTCAGTGATCCTCTCTTTCCTTTGAATGAGCGGCGCGGTGTTGCATTATCATTGCATGTACAGTCACATACAATGACCGTGCTATTAGATCCCATGTAGCCTTTTACTGTGCTGAGTTTTTCATAAAGGTCAGAGGAGATGGAAGGTATTTGTGTAGGATGCATGTCAAGAGTGGGACTAAACAGGCCTTTAGTGGCAGCCACACTAAGCTTTCTGCTGGGCAGTGGGCATTCTTCCTCCATCCCCTATCCCATGAGCCTCTGCTGCTGGGACAAAGTCCTCTTTGTATGCCCATGGCTCTTGGCTAGAGCACACAGAGCTTTGAAATTGTGTTTGAACGATGGGATTTTCATTTCTATCCCTCCTTTTCGTGCTTGCTCTCACCCCTCTTTGCTTTCACTCTGCACTGAGCCTTACCCCCTAAACCTTCTCACCCACCCTCCCACCCTTCTCTTAGCAACTACTCTAGTGGGACAGTATTGCATTGACACCAACACTGTGCTTGTTACCAGCTTGAGCATTTGCTGGTTAGCAATGGATATGCAGCATCAGCTTCTCGTGAAGAATTAGAAATCTTGGATAAAATCTTGACATTTTTAGATGCCTACTGTGTGTTAGAAGAAGCTTTAGATAATTCATTTTTAAAAGACAGTTTCAAATGTACACATATTTTGGATGTCCCACGACAGGAGTTTTGCCATGAAAACGTGTTATAGGCTGCAGTTTGAACATGCAGAAAAGTACAGAAAGTAGCAGATTCCAGCTGTAAACACCGGGTATCAGGTAGCTTTTCCTGATCTTGTGCCAAAAGTAGTTTCTGCTAAGATAATGTGTTTCCTTCAGCCGGATGTCTTTTACCTTTTCATAGGGAAGAAAATACCAATTTAGTATTTGTGGATTGTTTTATTACAGTTGTATTATTATGATAAAATATTTCATGCTGCTTCTTTTTTATTAACTGTATGCACATTTAAGGAATACAGCAGTAGATGCTCTACGTGAGCCTACATCCCTGAGGCTTTCACCTTGCACTGCTTGCTATTGTTTGCATGTAATTTTGGCCATATAGGTATTTAAAGCTTGTTTTAGCTGTTTACTGTAATCAGTGTAAATCGCCGTGAATATGAGCGTCAGCTAAATGTGTGAAACGCACATGTAAATTATTCCACCTAAGGTGTTATTAAACAGGTCGCGGTGACTGAAGCTAGTTGCAGCTTGTGGGAATGTGTGTGTGTGGGAGTGTGTGTGCGTGTGTGTGTATGTGGGAGTGTGTGTGGGAGTGTGTATGTGTGTGTGTGCCAGCAGACAGTTTATCCCCCACCTAGTAATCTTACAGCTGCTTGTCTGGCTCGTACCTGCTGCTGTTGTTGTTATTGTGCTGCAGAAAACACAATAGGAGGAAACTTCAAGCCTTCACCTCATTTACTGTTTGGCCACGTACTACTGACTGACTGAATGTATGAATGAATGAACGAATGACTCACTCAAGGTGGTGGGTGATATATAAAGTAAGTGGGGTGTGTATGTAAATGTCTAAATTTCACCTGCAAAGGATAATCAGTTAGACAGTCAAAGACTCAACACTTCGGTTATCTGGATTATTGTCCTTCCTCTGTGATGCAGAGGTTTGAATGAATTAAAATCAGGTGGAGGATAGCGCCTATAATATCCCTTCTCACCAGGTGGGTGGTCACTCTGTCAGACAGTTTTTTTTACATGCTTTTTGTTTTAGCCCATTTGACTGTTATCAGAATATTGAATAGGTGTCACATCTGTCCCTCATATATGGGCTAGTCTAAACTACTAAACCTACTAGTAGGTTCAGGAGGCTGTTATTACTCATTTATTTCAGCAATGCTAATGCAGTGTTTTCAGGTGATGTAATATAAAGAACGACAAAGTCCACATAAGGAGGATGCTGGGGTGGATGGATGGGTCAAACAAACGCAGGACTTTCACCCAGGAAGCCGGGGTTCGTGTCCCGTGTGAAACCAAAAGTCAACGTTGACTTATTTCAAGTTTTAAGTTACAAAATGTAACTTGCATGACGTGATGTACTTATCTTAATCCAAACCATGATCTTTTCCTAAATCTAACCAAGTAGTTTTGTTGCCTAAACCTAAGTGCATCTGTATGAGACGCAGAGGGGCTTGACATGAGTGATCAACCATGTGAACAGATGATAACAGCCTTTTGAACCTACTAGTAGGTGTAGCAGGCCCCTTCTAACCCATATCTACGAGGCTGATAACCATTGATAACGCCGATTCAATCAAGTGATAACATTCCAAATGTGATTTTTCAGACTGACGAGATTAAGAGTCAAAGGGAAACACTGAATAACTCAATTTTGGGGAATAAAAATGGTAAAATTTAAATATATTCAATATCTTTACTCAACACTGTTGCCAAAATATTAGCAAGCTGTTATGTAATCAGCTTGAGAGGACCCCCACTGACATAATGCAATTCTTAACCCTGAACTAAACCATCACAACTACATGCCCATACCATTAACCTTAACCTAAACCTAATTATACCCCCAACCCTGAAACCAAGTCTTAACCCTCAAAAAGCCCTTTGAAGAAATGAGGACCAGACAAAATCCACACTTTCCAAAAAGACCTGGAACTCAAACTGGTCCTCATAAAGATAGAGAGTATGAACATCACATTGGGAATTCACCCACAAAGAGCAACACAATATATTCTAGCAGGTTTAGCCAATAACAGAACATTTAAAAAAAAACAAAACAATTAAAGTTAACTTTACTGTACAGTCATTTCTGTCGTTGGAGGAGACTCCATCTTCGTGGGAGCCAAACACAGGTACAGGAGAAATGTCAAACAATATCTCCCAAATATTTGTCACAGCAATTGAATGCAATAATAAATAACACATACACAGACATTTTATTAGAAGCTAAGTCTACAGTATTACTAGAATAAAAGCCTCTTATATAGGGAAGCACATTCTTACCTTATTTTTTAAAAACATATTCATTTTATCCAATTCAAACTGATTTCATATCAATTTCCATCATGCAGCGTGTGCACAAGAGATGAGCAATTTGCGACTTTTACACAGCAGCAGTCTGATTCCTCAAGCACAGATGCCATCATTTCATTTATGTGAGCTTTCCAGGAACAAGCTGTAGCTCTAATGATGCACCATACACTGGTCTTGTGTGGTTGTTTGCTGATGACAATAATCTTTGTGTATAGTTTTCTACATTGCATGGGCCTGCTTTCATGAATGGGGTGTAGTGATTGTTTGTGGGCTCTCATTCAAAGTTCAAATATTGTTTCCACTTGTTGGAACAAGCTTTGATGGTGTAACCATTTACAACATGTTTGAATAGCACTGAAAAGTCTAATTTATGTATCAGGCCTGTTGAAATTCTGTTTGTGTTGCTCTCTTAATATTCAAATGAGAAGACAAGGGGTAAGAAAAGCCCAAGCCTCTGCTAAAGAATAGGCCAGTTTGTGAACCATTTCCTAATTGTTAATGAGGGGCTCCAGGGCAGCCTGCCAAGGCTGGAGGGCCAATGGCGAAGGCCTGTTTGAACAGAGGGGGTAGAGAGGGAGAAGGGGCTAGCTGTGGGGACACTGTCACTGAGGGGACCCCTAAACCCCATCAGCCCCCTCCTACCTGGTTCACAAAGTGCTGGAGCAGGCAGCTGAGAGCGACTGTCACTTCCACCCGAGACTTTAATGAGGGTCTAGCTGCTGCTTTGGGACTCTGGTGAGCTTGTGTAGCTTGCCGACTGTTATCTGAGGAGCAAACCCTGGGTCAGCTGATTTGGAGAGTAAAGGGGGGGGGTCACTGAGTTTTTAAAGATGTCCAACAACAACAATAATCAAGAGGAGAAGGAGGAAAAGGAAGAGGACACGGAGGAGAAAGGAGAGGAGGTCATGGTGAAAATCCCACCACCTCCACCTCCTCCTGAGGTCAACGGGAAGGGTCCAGTTGAGGAGGGGAAGCCGGTGCCCAAACCCTTGCTGAACGGGCAGCCTATGAACCGCAGTATTTTTCCTCTCTCCACAGTCTCGCCGGCAGCTGAGAGGATCCGCTTCATCCTCGGGGAGGAGGATGACGGCCCGGCGCCCCCACAACTCTTCACTGAGTTGGATGAGCTGCTGTCGGTGGATGGACAGGAGATGGAGTGGAAGGAGACAGCCAGGTAAGGACCTCAGTCTCAGGCTTGGGGCTTCCTCTCAATGTTCCTGTACGTGCACCCTTGATTTTACAGTTGTAATGATGTTTAGAAACCTTCTCAATCATTCAGAAATGTAATTGAAAAGTCATCTTCACAGCAACATTCTTGCTCTGTCATTTTATCATGAGAATGTAAGTATCTGTAGTGCTTTAGATAGTTTAAAACAGCCATCCCAGAGCCAAATAACTGAACAAACATTTGTAAACGTGTCAGTCTAAAATCAGTTCTTCTAACATTATTTGGTGTGTGCATTGAATTTGGAGCAGCATAAAAAGAGAGCACAAAGGGTTTCACAGGTTTCTCCTGTGTGGCCTTCTAGTGGGATGGAATGGGGTAGAGATGGGATGATTGTTTATACGTCATTAGTGTTGGATGAGTGATGCTCTCTCAGGGGGAAACTGGATCCCTGGGCTGCTGTTTGAGGCTCCAAATGAGTTGATTTGTTATCCTAACCTCTGACCAATTGTACCGCAGATAGAAGTTACATTTTGGTTCACTGTTGGTTGAATGATTTGCAGAGAAACTCTACTGAAGAACTCTGCTGTCAAAGTCTTTCAGTGTACTTTAAAAGGGCTTTTACTTTTACTCAAGAAAGCTTTTTAAGGCTAAGTTCTGTTTTTATTCAAGTTGAAAATTATTTAGAAACAGAGTCTTTTCCAGCATTGATATTAACAGATGATAAATATGTCCAGCTTCCGTGACCCTGCCTGACTGACACAGGAAATTGATATTAGATTAATGAAGGATTAGCACAGATGGGCTTTAACTGAGTCAGTATGTCAAAAGTCAAAAGGTGACACTACAGCTTGTCAGTCCTGCCCATAGGGAGGTATGATTATTAAACCTTAGTTTAACCTTTAAGACATAAAACAAGTTGTCTTTGTACTTGTTTTAAACTAAGGTTTAATAATCATAAGACATTAAACAAGTACAAAGACATTTTCTCAATCAAATAGGATAGAAGTTGTGTGATGATGAAAAATGTCCACAAGAAAATATTTGTCTTCTGGGGATTTCTCTGCAGTCAAGAGGTCAAGAGTTTCAACTGAAGTAAGAGAGAGGATCAGCAGGGTTAAAAAGGTTAAAAGAGGACTACAGTTCCAGACCCTTCAAAAAGTTTAAGTACTTTTATATTGGTTACAAAAGGTGAAATAAATCAATGCTGCACCTTTAACGTCAAACTTATTATTCTGCAAATAACTGCAGAGATTAAGACCTGGTCCAGTGTCTCACCAAATGCACTCAGGGGACTCAAAATGAATAAAAGATCTCACAAGCTGGGTAGTGCTGGCTGTCCGCCAAGTGCAATGTTGGCAGCCAAAGTGGACAAATGAAACCCTGGTATAGAAACAACTGCTCAGTACCAGTTCAGTTTCTCATCTCCCTGACTCTGAGGGAGGGGGGAGGGCGAGTGATTAAAAAAAATACATGAAGAAAATAGACATTTATAATGCTGCTTCTGAATTTAAGATCATTTTACCATAAACAAAATAAAGAATTGAATTCCCACACACTGTCAAGCCCGATCATACAACTTCCTCAGACATTTTGTCCATGCACCTGTCTTCCAGGTGTGCATTAGACAACACTTTATGTGGCTTTAACAATAAACAGCATGAAATGAATGACAAAGAGACAGTTTTGAATTGCTAGTATTAAAGTTTTTTTATTTTTTATTTTACCATTTACTTAACCAAATGGCCTTTGCATGCATACACATTTGACAATTTATCACGCGTTTCCCAATGATATGATGTTTCTTATTTATTTTTCACACCACTTTTCCAACGCTAGGTCTCAAATTCATGTGATCTCGACCCGTACGACAATAATCATTTTGAGATGTCCTCTGGTTTTCAGGCTGTGTAAATTCTGAAATTATGTGTATATAATGAATTCTCCGGTGGTTGCTATTAGATTTGTGATGGAGCTGCAAAACCTCTATTGTATATAGACATACATATGTGCATTGCCTTCGTGCAGTCACATTTGATGTGAAAGTTGCCTGGTAAAATTGATCAACTCTGCTGACCCTGGTTGTATGACACAACATCACACAAGCACACCAGAGACTTTTTTTATGGTGTAGGAATTAACTTCAATTTATTTTATTATTTCTATATTGAGTTCTTTGCATGTTGATATGTTGTTTGGTCCTGTAATGTAGCTTGATGTCCCACAAGGTCATCATTTATAGGTTAGTTCATCATTCTTTGACGTACTGAATAGCAGTTTCATATACTGTAAGTACTTACCAAAGATTATGGCATTAAATATACTAATATCAAACCCTGTTTAAATGTTTACATGTTCTGCCTGTAACTGTCTGAGTTCCCAGTTTAATCCAGTCATTCCTCTCCCTATTGGCATTCCTCCAGGTGGATCAAGTTTGAGGAGAAGGTAGAGAAAGGAGGTGAACGCTGGAGTAAGCCCCACGTGGCCACGCTGTCCTTACATAGCCTTTTTGAACTGCGGACGTGCATAGAGAAAGGCACCATCATGCTGGACATGGAAGCTTCCACTCTGCCTCAGGTTGTTGGTGAGTTGGCCTCACGTCACTAGTGAACTTATATCTGTAACAAGATAAATTGCATTTAATTCGGGTACAGCTAATTTGCATTGGCTAGTGTGTTTCTTGGGGGGAATGCAATGCCACCCAGATTATGTTTAAATTTTGTACAATGCAGGGAGTGCTTTGACATTGTTATATGCAGTGAAAAGTTATTAGTTATTGGGTTCATGAAGGACATGCTATTTACGCCAGAGACTGGGTTCTGCATCCCATCTTATGCTTAAGGTTATTGTTGTTTTTTTTCAATAATTGACCAAGAAACAGAATCATTAATGCATTTAGATAAGATCAATCAGCTGCATTTAGAGTTGCACTTCCATAAAGTGGGGGTACTTGCACTTGACTGATTAAAAACAGAATGGTCAAAGCTCCAAAACCCCTGGATCCTACACTTCCCACAATGCAGCTTGATAGAGTGCCTTCATTAGACTGTCCCTGCTTCGTGAACGCCCATGGCTTTCAAACTCTAGCCTAGGCTTTGTGTTATACATTTGTCCTTTTCAAGCCCAAACTGAGATTACTCAAAGTTTTCTCAGACTTGGCAAAACTCTACCAGAGAAACAGAGGACATTAAAAAGTACTCCCCATGACTATCAAATTGACATGTGAAATGTGCCCTTTTAACCATAACCAAGTGTTTAGTTGCCTAACATTACCCAGAGCTCAACAGCACTGTACTTAACATGGTCATGATGTTTCCCTCTTCTCAACCAAGTGCTTTGAGGTGCCTAAATATAACCTTAACAACCTTAAAGCTTTAATTGCCAAGAGCACATAAAAGCCACAGGCAAACACATTAATAGAAAATACATTTAATAGTATTTATATTTTTTTTACTGTTACACATTGACATTGATAATGGTCAGCATCTTCCCGCCTGTGATACAAGAACCCGTCTGCCAGTTTGATTTTATCCGCTCTGTGACGTTCAGTCTATTCAGAGCTGGTCTGTAGTGTTGCGTGCCGGTTTATGGATTGAGGACTCTGAGGTTTTCTTCCTTCCTCTTCTTTGCTTTTAGCAAAAGGCCAGAGCTCTAAGTCAAGTCCAGCCTGTACTGTACTTTACATTACAACACTGAGGGACTCAAATAGTAGTTTGTAAATGGTCACACAAAAACTTCCTAATTTGAGGACAGCCAATCCTCTTCCTTTTGTCTGCATGAGGGAGCAGGAGGAAGAGATACCACTTTGAGTGATTAATGTGAAGTAATTGACTGTGCTGCATTGAGCGCACAGGCCGAGCGGAGCTGGGCCTCTTGCTTTGAGGCCAGCCGACTTGACTGATGGGCCATTAACAGCACTACTCCTCCACAAGAAGAGAGAAACTGCCCGAGGCTGCTATCTGTCAGCATTCAGGCTTCTGACCTTCTTTTTTAAAAATAGGCAAGACCTTTTGATTGAGCTGTTTCATGATGCCACTTTCATACAGGAGCATTACAGTCTGGGAGGCACTAATTGAGCCTTTACAAGCCTTTGACTTTTTATGGTGCTTTGAGTTATTTGCTTTGAGTGATGCTGTTACTAAATTAAGGCTGTTCCCCTGCATTAAGGGAACAAATAGAACCAAAATGAAAGCATGATTTGAAAGAAAGCAGAATACAATTTTGGGCAAGGTGTGCAAGTTTCACAAAACTGCTTTTTTAGTTAATTTATTCATTTTTTTTTTTTTTAATTGTTTAGTATTGTTGCTCCTCCTCCTCTGTTTTTTGGTCTCAAAATGTGTGATGAATTCATGTAACAATTTAGTTAAGTGCTGAAACAATTAGTACATTTAAAGAAAACATTTATAAATAAATTATTCAATTGTGGATGCTGCATATTAAATAAAAATACCAAGCATTTATTAATTGTAGCATGTTGACATTGAGGCTTTTCTGGCTTTTTAAAAAATATATATCACTGTCAGTTGAATACATTTGTGTTTTTTAAGTGGTGGTCCGACAAAAATAAGCAACTGTAAGATATCTGTTTGGATTCTGGTTGTTGTTGGGTGTAATAATGTAGTTTGTCATGTCTTAAATGCAGTGTGGTTAAACTCCCAAGTTGCAAGACTTTCTTCTCTCCAAACAAAGACTTAAATCATCTTCCCTCCCCTCTCTCTGCACCTTCAGAGCTGATCACTGACAACCAGATAGAGATCGGCCAGCTGAAAGCAGACCTGAAGGACAAAGTGATGTACACGTTGCTACGGAAACATCGCCACCAGACCAAGAAGTCCAACCTGCGCTCTCTGGCTGACATTGGCAAGACGGTCTCCAGTGCAAGTAGGCTGTTTTCCAACCAGGAAAACGGTAATACTGATGCCAGTTTGGTGCAGTCTTCTTATTTCTTTTTTTAAACAATGAAAAGAAAAAACAAAATCAGCTATTTTACATTTAGCTTTACATACCTGCATTACTGGTTTAATTTAGATTTTTTTGTCACCTCAAGTTAAAACCTGAGGTGTGTAGTGAGTTTTGAGGGCAGTGAGGAATGCCAGTGTGCGATAAAGGACACACTGCTGCCCTCCTCTGCATGAACCCACTAATGTGGCACTCAATAGTCCTGAATAAATACCAGCTTCTCCTTCATAGATACTGAAAAACCTTTTTTTAAGACCTTATCAGAAATGTTGGCCCTTACACTATATTTTGAAACACAATAATCATCCATATTAGTGCTTCTATAGTCCTACTACTTGCTCACTAAACCAGTCAGTCAAAGTATTTTGTTAATTCATCACAAACATTTGGTGTTATCGCTCTAACAACACTTTTGATTAATGTACTCACTGTAGGCTACTCTACTAACTGCATTCACAGATGCATAAGACTTGATTGATCAGAAGCAAAGTGTGTCAGCACCTGTCAGAGCAGGTGAAGCTGATTTCAAATTGGGTTCAGCTGCAAATTTCAACACTGAAGAAATGAGTTAGTGCATGAGTTTATGACACTGGTGAGAAAAGTCCAGGGCCGTGGGAAATCATAAAACTGAATCTGGGTATTTTGATAGGATATGACTAATAGAGACATGAGAGATTATCATTTACAGCACTCAAAATCTCTGAAGTTGATGATACATGTTCATATGATTCTCACTTAATTTAACTGTTAATTTTGTGGAAAATTCTGTACATTCACGTTTTATTTACAGCAGAATGCCACACCTCTTCTCATCACACAGGGCGGGCTGTCACTTTGCTTCACTGAAAGTTATCCCAGACAAACTGTTACACAGAAAACTGAATTCAGATTACTGCAAACAGTAACTGACTTAATTGGCCATTTTTAATAGGATTGTAGTTGCTGTGTGAAATGGATTTAACATCAATCTGGTGTTTTCTGCATGTAGGGCTCATTGGAATCCATTCAGTTACAAAATCCTTGAAATGAAATAGAAATGAATGACTAATGAATATTTTCCTCAGAGAGCAACAAGTAAAAACCTAATCAAACCTTATTAAACAGCAGCAAACAGAATATTCAGTCAGTCTCTAAAGCGGTGAGATTTAAAGTTCAAACGAGAGGAAAGTGACGGCCCTAACGCACCCTGATGTCTAACTGACGTTAACAACACATATATGAGTGCTTTGATTGTAACACATTGAGTAACTAGATGTTTCACTGTGTTGACGATGTAATTATTAATCCGTTACCAGCCATGGGTCCTTGGAAAGTGAAGTTATTTATTAGCTGTTATCAGATTTATGAAACCAGTTTATGACTGTATCAAAACAAAAGCTCCCTCTGTTCAGGATCTGCCTTGTTGCAGCATTCAGATGGAAACTCATCATATAAAAGCCAGAGCCTCTTATCAAGATCACAGTACTGAGATAAAGAGTTTCACTGATAATCATTGATTACAACTTTGCAAGGATAAAGTACATCATCCAGTTTATTAAAATACAATTTGACTCAGTGTTCCTGTCCAATGACCCATGGTGTCCTGATTTAATGACGCCCCTCGTCTTACCTTCTCTGCACAGCTGAAATCATGTTTTACAGATCTTTTAACAGCCACTTGATTTTGTTTCAACAAATCTCTTGCTTTGGCTCAGTGGGCTCGTCTATCAACTCTGCTGCCATCTCTTTTTTCATCCTTTTCTGCCTCCCTGGATTGGGTTTGATAACCTGCTGCTGCTACTAAAAGCTCGCAGTCCTCTTGAGAACTCTGTGACTTGCCTGTCGGGTCGCATATCAATGGAGGACTTGCAGACCCAAAGGAGTACCAGCATGGACTGGCTTAGTAAGTTCACTGGTCCCAGTCTACGTTCACACTGCAGACCACTGATCAGTTCTGAATCGCAGCTCGTGTTTGTAGACACAGAATCAATAACCAAAGAGTTCATATTTGTTCCTTTGAGTTCTGACTAAACTGAGGCATCTTTAAAAATACCAATTAGCTCGTGTAATTGGCTTTTTTCTTTTTTTTATTATCTCACTGTTCTCCCTATAATAACACTCGCTCAGCCAATCTGCCAAGACACCCAAATTACATTTTTGTCTATGAGACTCAGAAAGGAATTGGGGAAATGTGGCTGTGCAGCTTTTTGTTGTTGACACAGATTCAAAAACATCAGATTTGTATCACATGTGAGTGAAAACAGTCCGAACTGGAAAACTTTCAGCTGCAGTTTGAACGTAGTCGTGACTAAACTGTAGTGTAAAATGTAAAAACACCTGCCATTCAGACCCAATGTATCAAGCACAGTAGAACTCTATATAGTAGTGTCATTGAATAGTTTTTCATTCCTGTCAGTTTAGGCTACTTTTATTTATTTTAAGGGATTTTTCCCCCAAACTTTACAGCTATATGTGGCTAAGATTTTATATTTGATCCCTTATGTATTTCCCTTTAAATTTAGTTGTTTTTTTGCCCTTTATTACTGTAGCTACTCTATATAAGTACTTCAATTTCATCATTTATACTGGCTGCATCATACTGACAAGCATGTTATTACCCACAATGCTCAGGGGGCAGATGTATGAAAGGCTACAGTGGCATCAGAATTTGTGCTTGTTGAGATTTGTACCTCTCCAGACACCGTAGCTCACCTCTTGACAGCTGCAGGACTAAAGTAAGGTCACGTTCTGCTGTCAAAACTCTGATGCTGGAGTTGACGAGCTGAAACCAAAAGTCAGCAGAGCATCAATCAGACTCGGCTGTCCACCTGCTTCAGATGCAGATGTGGAAGACTTTGATGTGAAACAGTAACAGCAACAGTAAAGCTCTTGATTATGTTTTACAGAGTAAAGATGGATGCACAAAATGAAAATGGCTAATCCTAGTGTCCTAGCTAATCCCCCACAAGCCGAACAAGCTTAGAGAGAGATGTTTGAAGAATAATCATTTAATTCCTGTTGTAGAATAAAGTGGACCAATCAATTAACTGCTCTGTAATTTGAGATTTGAAGTTGAAAAGTCAACATGTTACGGAGTTTTGCCGCTGTAGGGCATAAAATACTAAAACCCTTTGTGGTAAATGGTTGAATGTGCACATTTGAAATGCAGCGTTGTACTAAGAGTTGTTCGGGTTCTATACCAGCAAACATGTCCCGTGTTTTGGGGAGGCTGTACTTTACATTGATCTTAGAAAATATTGTGGGTGCTTTACATTCTAATTAAGAATTTCAGGCTGGAAATAGCGGACTCATGACTTGAACAGCATTAGTCTTGCCGATTCAAGAGTTTCAGCAGATTGTATGTAGATCCAGTTCCTGCCCCTTTCAGTCAGTGAACATCTGAGTGAAAGATGTTTTCAGCTTGACGTGAATTCTTCTACTGTGTGCTCCAGCCTTTATTGAACAGATGATAGTTAATGGTGACCGAAATCTCTTTATGCTTTTGACGTACGGTTTGCATGAAGATCGCTGTTGCCTTTTTTTGTTCTTTTCGGCGCTGCATGTGGAGCAAACTGTCTGGGCCACTGTCTTTTCTTGGGTCTGTGCCTCCTTTTCCGTTCAGTTCTTGGATCCTGGTGAAGGTGAGGCTGGTCTAACTGTTCAGGGTTGATGTGTTTTAATAGATAGTCCCACCACAACCCACAAGAACCTGACGTCCAGCAGCCTGAACGACATTTCTGACAAACCGGAAAAAGACCAGGTGAGTCAGCTTGATAATCCATTTTTGTTATCTTGATTTTGTCTTTACTGCAATTGTAGTGTCTCTGCACTGCAGACCACCTGTCAGTCATACTGTCATCACACCTGTCATCATATATAATGAAGCTAATGAGTTTCTGTAGATGGTGGTCTTTTCTTTGTCATGCTACTGTACGGTCAAGGTTTGCAAAAGCTTGGCAGACTTTGTCATGCTACTGGGAATATAAAATGCATCACTGTAGACAGAAAACAGGTAGCAAATATAAAAACGTTCATTAATTTTCGGGTAAACAGTGGAATCAGCTGTGTTGTATCACGTTGAATTTAGACCACAAGGTCTAATATCTGTTGAGAACTCAGAGTCTCAGAGGTCAGATTCTGTATGTACCAGATAAATCGATGGATTATAGAGAAGATGATCCCTCACTGCCTCTTGAAAATCTCCAGGTTTTGATTAAATTAAGTTGTCTTCACCGGTGCCAATCAAGTAGTGGTTTTGACTAATGAATTAATAATGTATTTATACCAGGTGTTATAGATATTAAATTAGGCATAATTCAGCCATTTTATGACATATTATTCTGAGATTTGAGGGGATAATTTAGAAGAAATCTGTCATTTCCAGAATATCTGGTGTGTTTGTTTTGTTTTCCAACCGAAAGTCAAAAGCAAAATGGTGAATTGGTCCAGTCATGTGCTGAAAAAGGGCAGCAAAGGTAAGAAGTGTCAATCATTTATCTAACAGCGTACTTCAAATGACATTTGTCGCAAGCAAATGCCTGTCAAGTACAGTTCGACCACAACGACAGAACTGCAGGCTGGCATTGCAGAGCTAACACAGTTAGCCTCATGTAGCTTCAGGTTCAGAGGTTCACCATCAGAGCAGAGATAACATTGTCTAAAGTACATTGTTCCAGGCACTGTCGTCATCACCCAGCCTGTCTGAACCTGCCGCAGCCAAGTCTGTATAACTGTATTCAAGTTGCTTATGTCACATCTGTACTCAGCTTAGCAGTTTACTGAGAGTCTGTAGAAAATCTGAATAAACTTTTCCTTTAATGGTCAGTGTGGAGATTTTGTAGCAAGAAGGGGCTGCAGCGAGGACTATGCTTAGGCCAAGAATCTTTATCTCTACAATGAATAACAAAGAGAGAGGGAGCAAAGAGAGAAAAAAAATAATCTGTGACTAACTTACAGTGGAAAGAACACACCCAAACACACACTCCCAGTCCACTTTTACTACAACTTTACGATATACTGCGTCTTAGATTATCTGTCACACACACAGGAGATATCGGAGGTTTTTTTCTCTCTGTGTTTATCAATTAATTTCTGTCATTTGCAACATGTCTACTTCTCCTTTACCCTCTGGTATTTAAAGCTCACACTATCTTATCTGTCCTGCTTAAAGGCGAGCAGAACAACCTGCCTTGT
Organism: Macquaria ambigua; assembly: GCA_008360985.2. Taxonomy (NCBI): domain Eukaryota; kingdom Metazoa; phylum Chordata; class Actinopteri; order Centrarchiformes; family Percichthyidae; genus Macquaria; species Macquaria ambigua. The sequence continues at coordinate 115,394 of VMKM01000802.1, forward strand.
TAAATGACAAGTGCAGCAGATGAAATACTGTAGCTCCTACAATATTTCCCATTCCAGTCAAAGAAAATGTAAGCTGTATAAATTTAATTGGATTTGAAGCCCCCAGTCATAGGTGTTTGGTTCAGTGCTGTATTGATAACCATTGTTTGTATGTAACCCAATCATGTACTTCATAGTGTTTCAGCATGTGATTTTGAAGCACTTCTGCTGGGATAAATGCACCAAAATCTTTAGCGGGGTGCTTGGGAATAGACTTATTCACCATTAAATTCCTTAATTCCCATTTAATTTTCCGATCTGAGTGGATTTATGACTTGAAAATTGGATTAGCAGCAAAACAAATTAATTTCTAGATCACTTTCTTCTGCAGGAAGCAGCTGTCGTAGCGAGTTACACGCGGAAATTGCTGCAGATGACCACAAACTAGTTTGTGTTTGCCTTGGTGTGGTTTTTCAGAATGGTTGCATCATACTGCAAGCTCCATTGATTCTGATAGTGGAATAGTTAATTACCACAGTTCGCAGCAGCCATTTGTTCATACGGTTTCACCCCAGACCAGGCCTCTGGGAGAAGAGAATTGGGTCAAATCTTCCTGTGGGACAGATAGAGTAGGAAAGAAGAGACAACTGGACAGGAAGCACATCTCTTAAACTGAAGCTCTTCCACACCCACTCAGCCTGGAAATAACATTCAGAAGTTTCCCCTGTGGGCCAACATGCAGTGATCATTTCCACACTGGCCACGTCTGATAACTTGCTGCTTAACGACAGAGATAAGATGGAGATGGAGATAGAGACGAGAGCCAGGTGGATTCACAACCAAAGACTGGAGTTAAGATTAGGAGCGTAGCTGAATTATGAACGCTGTAATGTTACATGCATTACAACCTTGGCTCATCGCTGCATTGTTAGACTGTCCAGATGGCCAACATTGTGTTACATAGTTAAAAAACGTGTATTGATTTTAATAATGTATACAAGAGCCAAAGAGGCTTGCCTTTTGTCATTTTTAAAAACCTAATTAGGAAGTATAATTTTAATGGAAAATTAAACGGTCAGATTATCCAAATGACAAAAATGAAAAATATTTCGTCACATACCTCTACTGGTACTTAGTCATGCAGATAGTTTTAGTTTTATTTGCCCAGGTTTTGAGACTTCCATCGTTGAGGCATGTGCCACCACCCATGCATAACTGAAGTGAGTGGAATTTAGTTTGTGGTGCTCAAAGCATCGAAAACTTCTTTTAAATCATTCAACAGCAACGTCTTTCTAGGAATATTGTCCAGTAATCCACAGAACTACAAGCAGTTTTCATTGGAACTACTTTTTACCCAAGAAATAGTCCCTATGAAAACTTGACAACAAGTTAGGATGGTGGTGAAAATCTCCATGACTACATACCACTAGAAGTAAGTAAGGAGGGTTTTTTTTTTTTTGACCCTTTAAGAAGGAGGCAGCACTGAGCAGTACCACAATTTGAACATTAAAAGAAAAACAAGGAAATGTCATTCATTATCTTACAGGGTTTTACATCTCAGGTGTTCAAAGCCAAACAAACAAAACTGGTAGATTTCATGTCTGAGATAATTGAACTTGTGCCTCGTGCCAGTTCAGAAACAAACGGGACAGGAACAGATTCAGGTAGTTTATGAAGGCAGTGTGGTGTGGATTAGCAGTGATCGGACTCAGGTCAGAGTGTGCAGTTACGCAGGTTTAACCTCTCGACTCAATCATTTACAGACAAACCCGTTGCCAAGGCGGCTGAACAGCCTCTGATTGGATCTGTTTGGATCTCACCACTTGAAGGTCACAAGTTTAGGGGACTTCAGTCCTCAGAGGCTGATGGCAGTGATCCTGCCAGTACATGATCTGGGTATGGCAAGATGACAAGTGATAGACAGACAGAAATCTCAGTTTTTGTTTTTTTTTTAACTCTGGTTATACTTGCTGTTTTTTAAATTTTCCCCCCTTACTGTTGGCTGGTACCAAAGAGGATAAAAAAATTAGGTCAATTATCTTTATTTACAATTCTTACTTTATCTTATTTTAGACACTTCATTCATTTCAGAATGACGAAACTGCTCTCAGACTATAATTTTAAATCTATTTATACAGAATGTGTTGACTAGCAGCCTCACTCTGATTGGGGGAAATGTCAGTGTTGTTTGCGGTCTAATCCAATTAAAATCCTGGCACAGTTGATTTTAAAGCCGCATTTAACGACATCCGATACTCAGTTTGGTATCTTGAAACCTTTCAGACTGTTCTCTGGACAGGTGATTAATGTCTCACTATCATGTTAAATCTTCTTTAATGTAGCTCCTTCCCTGACTGTTGAAAGCGGGATTTCACATTTCTTTACAACAAAAATATCCTAACAATAAAGAAGAAACTTAACCTAACAAAGCAACAGAAACAACCCTGATGATGAAGTCAAAACTGAGGTCTCGCTTTATTCTTTTATTGCTACTGTTCCCTTTGTATGGAAAAAACACTTGATATATGGAACAGTCATCCTGAAATCAGAGGATATCAAAGCGTTTATCTTAATAGGGTAGAGTCAAGGTAATGCACATCATTATAGATTAGTTAGTTAATAGATTGTTCTCAGGATTGTTAGAGAATTAAGGATGAAAAGAACTCGATTGTACATGTCTGATGGTTCCTTCAATCTGCAATATAATGCAAGAAATCCATTGTGAATGTCCATGTGGTTGCAGAAGCATGGATAGTTCACCGGTGGCGAGTGAATGGAGAAGAGTTAATATCAGATATCTGTCCTCAGATTAAGTTTCTTAATAAGTTGAAGTAGAATGCTGAAATGTTACATAAACATTGACCATAAATGAAGAATCTGTTAAGTTGTAAATGTAATAACTGACCACAGTAGACTGCAAAATAACACTACTAATAATATTTACCTGAATGGGCCAGTGGAGCCTGTCTGTATATAATGTTTAATTCTTGTATCTCCAAAATGTCAACTTTTTGGCTCTTCAGACAGCTTTGCTTCAGCTGGATGACGGCGAAGGATTTCTGAATTGGTTGGAAAACGGAGTTAATCTATAAAAGTGCATCTAATCTTTCCACTAATTTGAAAAATCATGAACTTTGGACATTTTTACCTAGACTTTCACCCTGGTGGTCCTACTAGTTGTCTTTACTGCACCATTACATCATATTAACTGTAGGGTATTCATGCTTGTTAGTGGTAGTTTTGCAGATATAAATTTTATGTTGAGAAGGTGATGATGATTTTGGGAGAAGAATCAGTTTATTGATGAGGTGAAATACAGTATAATAAGAACTTTTATTTGCTTATTTACAAAAAACCCCAGTACATCTAGTCGAGGTATTTTTTTTTAACGTTTTTGAGATGTTTTATTTATAAATTCAGAACAGAAAACAGTTGAGGGTTGTTGTCTTTTTATTAAAATTAAGTGCTGAACGTTTATTTTTTTAACCCTTTATGATTCTCAAACAGTCTCGTGTAATGGAGGACAACAACATTGTCAGTAGACTTTCTGGTTTGGGGTTAATTTATCAATCAATTCAGAACTGAAACTTCAAGTGTTTTATGTGAAGAGATGTTGAAGAAAAGAGTTTAGTTCAAACTGACTTTGGTGTAAAACATCCTTTTCTGTGACACAGAGGTCCTGTGAAGTGTCTCTGGCCGTGTCTTAGTAAATGTTTCCTGCCTGCTCTCTGCTGTTTTGAAGTTAATATATAACACAGTAGTTTTCCATGCCATCTGTCTTATCTATACATGTTTATGATTTGTTCTCTTTGAAATTTTATTTATTAATTATCTCTGTTCATAAGAAAGCCACTGTTTTATCATGGGGAATATCTCTTGAAGCAAATATGATTGATGATCGTCAAAAGTGAAATAGTTTGTCGTTCAGCTCAAGCTGAAGTGTATGAATGGGCATGAATTGCTTTTTATTTCAAGGTGTAACAGTTAAACACATCTGAACCTCAGATCCTGTAACATGAGTTACCAATCATGCTGCAGAGTTTGAATTTCACTTTAAAACTTGACATTAAGTTTATTAACTGATCTAGCAATGTACAGTATAAATCAAACGGATGCTACAAAATTATACTAAGAATAGTTTAGAAAATGCCAAAAAAGAAAAACACTATTAAAGGACAGTTTTGGTATTTTTAAACCTGGGCCCTATTTTTTTTTTTTTTTGGGGGTCTAAATGACTAATAGGTACAAAGAGTATGTCCACTAAAAGTGCCTGTCTGAGTGTCTTGACAGCATTATGGAAAGAAAGTCCCTACAGAGATGGACCTTTTTGTTAAAGAGTAAGGAAAAACTCTGACTCACGTTTCCACCTTTGTCTTCCTCACTTCTCAGATTTCAGAGCGAGACTTCTCCTTCAGCGAAACTTCTGTTTCTGGTTAAACAAAAAGGATCTTACTCTTTAACAAAACGGTCTGTCTCTGTAGGGATCATTTCCATAATGCTGTCAGACACTTAGAATAACAATCTGAGTGTCAGCGACAAAAACAAGCACTTGTAGTGGACGTACTTTGACAGCCGCAGCAAGGATTATGTTGCAGCCATTGCAGCACATTTTGTGGATGCCGGCGGAGGTGATCTACTGGACCAATTCCAAAACTTGTTGTACCTATTAGTCATTTAGGCATGCATTTAGTCATTGCACACTTTGACATAAAATTGCTCACAAGCTTCTGTTTTCTCAATCCAATTCTTATCGCAAACACAATTACAAAGAGAAATGTTTGCGCCACATAATCCTCAATTACGTGGAGCACAAACACAGTACGTTGTAACTTCTTCAATTAGCTAGATCTTCCGACACGGCACTGGTGCACACAGAGAAATCGTAGCATAACAGCATCTTCAGGATGCCCGATGAGCTCCATTAAAAGATGATTTCCTATGCATTTGCTATGTAACACTTAGAAATCTAAAAAAGGTCAATTATGCTTTGGGAAATTGTCAGCTCAAACTATAATTTGTAGTTCAGAGGCTAAAACATGTAAAAACACTGGTATGTTCCTTTAATCCTGAGAGCTGTAGGTAAAAAAGTACCTGGTTTTTAGTCGTCTTAGATCCAACTCTCCATCTTAATTCTTTTTTATCATATTTACACTGTTGGCTCAGATTCAGATTGTAGATGAGTCAGTCTGTTAAAACACGTTTGAAGCAGTTTCTCAGTCGGTTGTGGCAGATAAAGAGAGCTGCGGTTCCTCAAAGACACAATTGCAGGACTTGAATGTCCTTTGGAGGTAAAATGTTGAACCTGTGGAGCTCAGCAGGTGTCTGACCTCCATCTTCATTCATCTCACCATCGCCATGACAGAAAGAAATACAGACTACTTGTTCCTTTGGTATTTAAGCTGAACGGCACTGTCCTGTTTGATATAGGTTGTTTAATTCGGCGTGCACTGTATTGGATAGCTTGCTGGTGTGAACATAACATTTAATGTCTCCTCCTGTTCTCCTCTTTTGTGCTTTTTTAGCTGAGGAACAAGTTCATGAAGAAGTTGCCGAGAGACGCCGAGGCCTCCAATGTGCTGGTGGGGGAGGTGGACTTCCTGGACACGCCGTTTGTGGCGTTTGTTCGTCTGCAGCAAGCTGTGATGCTGGGAGCCTTAACAGAGGTTCCTGTTCCCACAAGGTGGCTGAGATTCATGTCTGATCTCCAGGAATTCATAAATAGGAGCTAAAGTTTAATGTAGGAAGGTGCATCAGTCCAGAATTTCCATGGAGACAGTTGTAGTTGTCTAGGCAACTCAGGCTGCCTTACACATATATTTTAAGGCTTTATAACACTGACAGAAATCTGGGAAGAACACTTGATATAATATTAAAAAAGTCAGAAAATATATAAGGAGTCGACACAATAAAATAGGGGTTAGAAATATTGTCAGGTATACGTAATATAAAGAAATCCAATACACCACTGTAATTTAAAGACTCAAACTTTGCATTAGTGTTAGATCAACATCTGACACTTCAACAGCTGAATATCATGAGCTTCACAAATGTGTAATTTATTGCAGAGCTTTTATAAACGATTGGTTTAGTTTGTAAAGGCGTTTCTTTTATTGTGTCCACCTACCTCATAAAGCTACAGGAGCGACACTGAACTGGTGTCTGTGGGGAGCCATAAAACAGTTTTATTTTCTGAAGTTCTTGGAGGAAACTTTTCAAGCACTTCTGATGAACTAGTAAATGTTGTATATAACAATGTCCATAAGGAATTTCTCAACCATGGTGACGTATCTAATGAGCCACCGTTATGGCCATAATAAACACACTTTTAGGGTTTTATTGTTATAGCTTGTGAGGTATTTGAATGGATGGCCGGTATATGCAGCAGCCTCCCCGCAGTCAAAACAGACAACATGTCTTTGTGCTTGGAGTGAATGTGTCTTCTTATGAGAGTTTGCACTGTTGTGTAGATGAAGTAAAGACGCTGTAAACCTTAACTCAAATTTCACGTGACCAAACCAGACACCTGAACAGATGTAAATATGAAAAGGGTGCGAATAATCAAAACTGAACTTAGAACTGCACTGTTATTTCGTTTTATTGTGGATTTATATTCTTCAATTCAACAAAAGTTTAAGCGTTACAGAATCAGTACGGATAAGCAACGTCATTAATACAAATAATTTTGTTCCATTTGCAGATTTTTATTCATCTTGCTCGGACCCAAAGGCAAAGCCAAGTCGTACCATGAGATCGGCAGAGCGATCGCCACGCTGATGTCAGATGAGGTTAGACTGCCATCAACACACATCGTCTGTGTTATATTTCAGTGCTGTGAATGAGTGAAACTCCAATACACACATCAAAGTTTTATGCCTTTATGTTTCGACAGCTAATGCCTCATTTAGCTTGTTCCTTATCAAGAACAGAGAGTAGACAATATAAGAGAAACTTCTTAAAACATGAAGCAATCCAGCAGAATACCCATGCTATAAATTGTGAACCCATTATTGTTTGATTTTTGCTGACACTGAGATTCAGCTCTATGGTAATCACTGAGGCCGTAGTTTATGGTACTATTGTACTCTGTTGGATTATGTTGGCAGGTGTTTATGTAATTTTGTCCACCTCGTGTAGGCTGACAATCAGTTTCTTAAAAGTATGTTTAAGTTTGAGCTGCCTTCTACCTGTTTGACTAGCGTTTACTCCCTATTTGTATATCATGAGTTTCTTTACGAAGATCATTCGATCATTTCTGAACACGGTACTGACTAGGCATTTAATTCACCATGCAAAGATGTGTCACATCTGTGGTAATTAATCAGGAATACTTCTTCAAAGAATTTATTGTATCAACATTTTTAGTTTATTTTTGCTAATATAGAGGATACAGGGATTGTGTATTTTTAGTATTTTGGCCAGTTCTTCTATGCAAATAAAAACTTAAAGTTAAAAAACAAATGTTGCTTGAAATTAAAAGTCAGATGTGAGCAGTTTCTCAGTTTATTCAGACATATACTGTAGGCTGTTCATACTATCTGAAACCCTGGAGCTGTACAGTTTGCATCTGTCTCTCTCCAGAGTTTTTGGGGTGATCAGATCTACATTGCTTCATTGGTGCATTTACACCTGAATACTGTGCTGCGTTTTTGATGCCTTGTGTGTGTGTCGCATCTCACTCTCTTCCCCATTTATCAATCGTCAGATCTGACATTACAGTTGGCTGCCGGGTGACACACCGCGTGCTTTGACAGGTCTCTTTCACACTTGAATGCCTCGTCCCTCTCCGTCTGTGTTCAGGTCTTTCACGACATTGCGTACAAGGCCAAGGACAGACAGGACCTGCTGGCCGGTATCGACGAGTTCCTGGATGAGGTGATCGTGCTTCCTCCTGGAGAGTGGGACCCGGCCATCAGGATAGAGCCCCCGAAATCCCTCCCCTCCTCTGACAAAAGGTTTATAAACATGTATAATCTTCCAACTTTCTATGTACTACAGTACAGACTTTTGTGCATCTTTGAAAGAGTAGAAGTTGTAGACTAGTAGAGCACACATACACTTAATTTGTGTCTCCATACTGTGTTACCCTCCAGCAGGATGCTCATGTAGATTTTATACCAGGGAAGAAAATTAGAAAACTATTCCACTTACTGTGGATTGTCTTCTTATAACTAACATGTCAAGTCATTTTTGGAACATATTATAAACGGTAACAGTAGCCCACAGGTGTAAGATTTCCTTGTTGTGATCTTATCTGAAACCGTAAGTGCTCACTGATTCTACAAGGACCTCAGGCTGTATATTAGTCTGCTGGTCATTTATTAAGCCCATTTCCACACGCACACACGAAACACTGCAATAAAGGCATGCATGCTTTAGCTGACACAAATTCTGGTTTCATTCTGGCACCTCATGTATGTATAACGAGTCATATTATAACCAGTGGATGGTAGCACAGCATTAAGCCTCAGAAGCAACTTAAATAAAACTGTAAAAAAAAAAAAAAAAAAAGACTAGTATCTGTACCAGGATTCAACAGTGGAAACACACAAATACTCAATGCAAGAGTACATTTAAGAACAATTTTGTGGTGAAATAAGTTTGTGAAAACTGAGAAAACGATGAGAGTACAAGAATATCCTGCATTAAACATGCAAGAAGCCACACCTGTTCTGAATGCTGTGTGTGCATTAACTACATTATGTTAAAGAAGAGCAGCGGTTGCAGAATCACTTAAGTGCGTCCAGGTGTTCGGCACAGTGTTGAATTATGAAAGAGCAGCGGTGGGTTTTTATTTAAAGCTGCAGTTTTACGCAGTAAAGCAGGAACGTTTCAGCTGTTTACGTGAGCGCTGATCAATCAGGCTATAATTTAATCACATCATCTGATTGACAACACAGGAAAAGAGGTCATGACAACATGCTGACACTTATTTTCATGGCAGCTTAAATGCTAAAAAAACTGCAGGCTGTGTCAACATCAGTAGATATTTGAGGTGTTCAAATAAATGACCTGCATTATAACTATGTTCATGTAATAAACTGTTAATCAGAAGTGAAGAGCCTGTCAGACCGAACAAAACGGTGTGTATTTTAGGAAAAACATGTATGCAGGAGGGGACTCTCAGATGAACGGAGATATGCCTCATGATGGAGGTCACGGAGGAGGGGGGCACGCTGCAGGGGACGAGCTGAAGAAGACTGGAAGGTATGAAACCGTGAACAAAACCAAATATTTTTTAAATAATATAAAAAATATTAATTTGCCTACCAACGTGAAACTGGACCTGGATCATTGCATTACCTTTTAAAACACTGTAAAAATGGAATAGTTAATGGTCTTTGTGTAAAAATATGTTTCTTTCAAGCACAACCTGTAGTGCAAATATAGGCATTTGAACGGTACGTAACAGCTAAATGAGTTTAAAACTATTGTACAGTGAGCCAAAGTGCAGCGTGACTTTTACAGATATCCAGAGAAACATGTAAAAAATGTCTGATTGCACAGGAAGTTGTGTTGTTCCTCACTGTGCTTATGATTCAGTGTTAAATATGTCATGTTTTGTAGAATGAAATGAGTCATATTGTAGTTCTCTGGGTCTGCATACTAATACTTTAAATACATATTAAAATGTTGTTTTTGTTCTAATTAGTTGTTTCTCTGTCCGCAGGTTTTGTGGGGGTCTCATACTTGACATCAAAAGAAAAGCGCCTTTCTTTGTCAGTGACTTCACCGATGCATTTCACATTCAGGCCTTGTCGACCATTTTGTTTATTTACCTGGGAACTGTGACAAACGCCATCACCTTCGGTGGTCTGCTGGGGGATGCTACAGAAAACATGCAGGTCAGACTGAGATTTGAACCTTTTAACAGTTTGTTGAGTGTTTTCCATTCATGTTCTGAATGACTCCTGAACTGTTCCCCTCCATGTGTGCAGGGCGTGTTGGAGAGTTTTCTGGGCACGGCGATCACCGGCGGGGTTTTCTGTATGCTGGCGGGCCAGCCTCTCACCATCCTCAGCAGCACCGGTCCTGTTCTGGTGTTTGAACGGCTGCTCTTTAATTTCAGCAGGTACGTTTCTCCATTTTCTCAGCAGAGGCCCGATTACTAATCATAGATGGTTTAGGGCTTGAAAAGTACTTTATCATCATACTAAACTTTGGTTTGTGACACTCAAAAAGCTCCAAACATGCTGGTTATGAATGCTCCCAAAATCTGTACAATATGAACCAATCACGTTGACACAAAACAGTTTTTAATGTAAGTCAGTGGCCACTGTAAGGAATAAGAAAACTGATATTTTGAGAATAATCTCGACACATTTTAAGTCTTTTCATATCTTTTAAGTTGAAGTATTTTGAGAAAATATATAATTTCAAGATTTTAATACTCAGTAAGCAGTCAAATAAGGGATTTGATATTATGTCTATATTCTTGAAATATTATCCCTTTTTCTTAAAAACATTGACTTTTCTCAAAATATTACAGCTTTATTCTCATCATGTTACAACTTTTTGCTTAAAATATAACATCTGCGTTCTCAAAAGTGTTTCTATATTCCTAACAGTGGCCTTTATACTCTGTCGTATAAAAGATCAAATAGATTTTACTGACTATTTTTTAATAATTGTTGTTTTTCATACAGAGATAATGACTTTGACTACCTGGAGTTCCGCCTGTGGATCGGCCTGTGGTCTGCGTTCTTCTGCCTGGTGCTCGTGGCCACTGACGCCAGCTTCCTGGTGCAGTACTTCACCCGGTTCACTGAGGAGGGCTTCTCCTGTCTCATCAGCTTCATCTTCATCTATGATGCCTTCAAGAAGATGCTCAAATTAGCTCATCACTATCCCATCAACTCCGACTTTAAGATGGAGTACGTCACACAGTACGACTGCCTCTGTATGGCCCCTGCTGTTCTAGGTGAGACGCTGTTTAACCTTGAGGCGTTTAGCTGTCATTGGTGTCCCGACATTGAGTGAGCAGAGTGTGTTTTACCCATGGATGCTGATAAGACGCATTGCTATTGATTAACCCATTGGCTGTTGCAGGTTTTGACATCCTGTTCATGAGATGGTCTCTCTAAAAACTATACCAGTTTGCCACATTCAGGTAGTTTTATTTGTACAACGTCCGAATCAGGATCAGAAACAGGTTTATTGCCAAGTAGGTTTTCCACATACAAGAAATTTGCCTTGGTATTTTGGTGCATAACAATAAACATAGTAAGAGACAGTAAGAGAGAAAAAAACATAAATATAAAATAGAAATTTAGAATACAAAATATGAAAAGTATATAAAAAATATGTAAAATATATATGTTTTTAAAATGAAAAGAGCTGTGGAGGTATATTGTGTCAATATAGAGCATTAAAGTCACAGTGAAAGTGAAGCATTTTACCAACAGGCTATCCGTTAGAGAGAAACACTGAGGGAGAAGTTAAAGGGAGGACTGTTTTTTTTCTCTTTTAATGGAACGTGTATTTAGACGGCATAATCACTCACTCTAGCTGGTTTGGTTGTGAGGAGTAATTACAGCTTTATGGGCTGCTGAGTTTTAGTTTCTGTCTTCTTTTGGCATACATGGTCAGATAGGTCTATGGTGTGATGGTTACAATGAGCAAAAAAGCTTTTTTGTTGTTGTTGTTGTGACTATAAAAAAGTGAACAAGTGCTGTCGATCAGACACAGCATGCCTCTTTAATTTATTTTCTGATGGGAGGATGGGAGATGAAGAGGGGTGCAGCCCTGAATTACTGGTAATCCCCTGCTGCTTTCAAAAATATCTCTCTCTGACACACGTACACAAACAGAAATATGCTATTCCCCACGCTCCTCCACATAGAGTAAGTGCATACCAGGGAGGGGGAGACAACAGATGCTTACTTTTGACGAGTGAGCAGCTGACACATCATCAAAACAGGCTGGTGTAACACCGGCAGTAAGTCGGGGGAAACTCCTGGCTGGCGTCAACGCCAAACTAACGGTTTGGCTCAACACTTTGGCCCAGAGTGAAATATCTTTTAAATTCTTTTTTTTGGGGCATTTTATGACCATTTTTTATGACTACTTTTAAGACAGCGACAGTAGAGAGACGACAGGAAATGAGGGAGAGAGAGATGACACAAAGGTCCCCTGCCGGACTTGAACGGGGACATTGTGGTTCAACAATCAGATTGTCGTGAAATTTGCTACATGCATTGGTGGTACTGAGATAAGCTAACATGCTAAACTATATAACTATAGTTATGCTGGGATAGTGACATGCTGGATATATGCTAAGTGAGCATGTGAACGTGCATGCTACATTTAGCGTTTAACTGAAAGCACGACTAGGCCTGAAAACAGCTGAGTGTGTCAACATAGAGCTGAGCTTGACAAGCTGAGTCATAACATGGCCGCTGTACAAAGGATAAACTGCTTGATTTGTTTCCCCCCATCCGTTCAACAGTTTTGTTTTTCTTGCGTTGTAGCTGTATGGGGCTATTATAGCACGGTTTTAGACACAGTCTCGTTGCTTTGGAAAGTGGTTCGTTGTTATGCATGACAAATTAAAACTTATTGAGGATGCACTGTGTAGAAACTTGTTTCTGTTTTTGCAGAGAACAGTACAGACATCGTGGGCGATTCTTTAGAAGGTACTTCAGTCTGGTACTGGAACAGCACTGATCTGGTAAGTGTTTCCTGTCTTTATTGCTGTCGTCTGAGGGGAAAAATAAAAAAGATTTACATTATTTCAGTCATCTTTGACTGTTTTCACTTTTCTATTGATATCTGTCCTGATATCTATATAGCCCAATATCACAAATAAAAATTTGCCTTAAGGGGCTTTACAATCTGTACAGCACACAGTACGACACCCTCTGTCCTTTAGACCCTCGATTCAGATAAGGAAAAACTCCCCAAAAAAGCCCTTTAACAGGGAAAAAACGGACGAAACCTCAGGAAGAGCAACAGAGGAGGGAGCCCTCTCCCAGGATGGACAGACATGCAATACGTCATCTATGCTATTGTATGCTGTCTCAACCATTATATATTACTTGTGTTTCATTATATATTTGTTTGTGTTCAAACTGAAGGACTTTGGTCTGACAATCTTGAAAAGACTTCTTTGAATTGGGTCACAAATCGCATACCAGCCACAAGTGGCGAGATAACCAGAAAATTGTCAGTTCAACAATGTTACAAGGAAAATATACCAGTCTGATAAGCACATTGTTTCCAATTTAAGGTTACTGTGACACTGTTGGTTTGTCTTTATCTCTCTTTACTCCAAAACACTGAAAGTCTGAGAGAGTTATCTATCAGCTCTTCTCGGCCCCTCTATTGTGCCTGTCACAGCTTTAGTGGGACACTCCTTTGTGTGAATAAGCGTTTCTTTTTACCCATGATGCTCTGTTTCCTCTCTGCAGCCAATGAACGCCACGTGGTCGTCCCTCACAAAGGCAGAGTGCTTGAAGTACAAAGGAGAGCTGGTGGGAAAGGCCTGCGAGTTTGTCCCAGACATCACCCTCATGTCCTTCATCCTGTTCTTTGGCACTTACACCTGCTCCATGTGTCTGAAGAAGTTCAAGAGCAGCCCGTTCTTCCCCACCACCGTGAGTCGCCGTCAGCCACGCTAAGCTAATTTAATCCAACAGGGTCATTTGTCAAGGAAATGAATCAGGTGTCCAAATGTTTGAACAGCAGGTTATAGAGAGCAACTTTGCCAAGTGTTTGTGTCAACTTTCACCCAGGTGAGGAAGCTCATCAGTGACTTTGCCATCATCCTGGCCATCCTCATCTTCTGTGGAGTGGACATGCTCGTAGGAGTCGATACTCCTAAACTCATCGTGCCAACTGAATTCAAGGTGAGTCCCATCTGCCAAATTAAAGTTAATCAATGTGTTTGGAAAATTATCAGCAGAAATGTAAAGTGACATAGTTTATGAGCAAAGAGTCACAAATCATCATCATATTTCTGAGCGAAGAGTCACAAATCATCATCATATTTCTGAAGTCCTTAAAAGTAACAGTTTCTGTCTCTGTGTTGAGCCAAAATGCCACTTTGTCTAGTTGACTGAAGCTTCTGTCTTCCTCCCTCGTAGCCAACAAGTCCTAACCGGGGCTGGTTTGTGCCCCCGTTTGGAGGAAACCCCTGGTGGGTTTACCTGGCGTCGGCTCTTCCCGCCCTGCTGGTCACCATACTGGTCTTCATGGACCAGCAGATTACTGCTGTGATCGTCAACAGGAAGGAGCACAAGCTGAAGGTAAATAAGAAACCTTATTGACAGACTGTGTATTCTAAGCCAGGTGGTAATTTGTGACCCAGGAGATGAAAGTCTTGTTATTGCTGTTTTAATACTTTTAATAGTTCACAATGTTGATGTACTGCATGTGAGTGAGGCAGCGGAGGGTTGGGAGTCATTTCTGTACTACACATGGGAGGATTTTCACAACTGGCTGTTTTTAGAACATGGCCATGGATAACTTGCATAATAAATTGCTGTGAAATGCTTGTGCAATCTATTGTAAAATGCAATGTGTTTCAATTAGAAATTCAACCAAAGAAAAAAGATGTTTTCATTGCAGTAAAAGAGTGAGGCTTTTTCTTTCTGTTTGTCTTACCTGATTTATGTGAGGTGAGGACTTTCATGCGTTACAAACTGCAGTTCGTACAGGACACTGGCTACCTTCACACTGTAGTTAAATATTGTTGTCATTCTTCTCATGGGAGTGAGAGATGTTTCATGGCAGTGACTGAACACAGTTCAAAAAGCAGCTACTTGAGATGTTCCGAGAGTCACTGCTGAAGTTGAGCTATGATTTCTTTGATTTCCCTTTTTAAAGATAACTGCACTGTGGTTCTCTTCTGTATTAATCAGCATTTTAATTGATCAAACCAAACAAGAGCTGCTTGCTGGGTTTAGGTTTGCCTGCGTCTGCAGCTGTGCTGCTCTGCATACTGTTTTTGCCTGAGCATGCACATACTGCACATGACCTTTAAACTTGAGTTTGTTGTCTGTAACAGAAAGGGGCAGGTTACCATCTGGATCTGTTCTGGGTGGCCGTTCTGCTGGTGGTTTGCTCCTTCATGGGTCTGCCGTGGTACGTGGCCGCCACCGTCATCTCCATCGCTCACATCGACAGTCTGAAGATGGAAACCGAAACGTCGGCTCCTGGAGAGCAGCCGAAGTTCCTGGGTGTGAGGTAAGACGGGGTACAATATGATAGAGAGCGCATACCATAAACTGAGTATTTTATTAACATAATGTTTTACATTTTTCATCTGGATCAACATCAAAGTACACACGATGACAGACAGTCATGCTGATGGCAGCTATAATTTTTTAGGGAATACCAAAATCCTGCCTGGGAATATTAGAGCGCTGTACACGGATGAAATGTAATGATGAACTGATTCATAGTAAATTAAATTGACCCTGTTGCTGTAGCTCCATCTATAGGTGAGCTGCCAACAACCTTTACAGAAACACTGTAAGTTGTGTGCACCTGTTATGACTATTTAATTTGGCAACCAATGCGAATAGAAAGCAGTATAACACATCAAAAACACAAATGGATAACCTTTTGGACTCCAAATATATAAAGTTGTAGGAGGATTGATGAAAACTGTTTTGCTAAATACATGTAAATGGTGGACATATTTCTTTGAAGGAAAAAGGAACTTTGCTTTTACAAAAACATGAACTGTTCTATACAGTAAACGGCCAAACTGTTGCACTGTCTGCACCACAGATCAGCTCTTCTTTGGCCCACTGTTTGACTTTCCACCAAACATACATCCTGGACCAAAAACAAAAAAACAACTCTCTTGTTCGAGGTAATGAACCGTAATAAACCGATTTGGGTCGCGAGTTGAGCCAAACTTCAAAAACATTTACACAGTAGATTACTGTTGGATTGTTAATCCTGACTGGTAAAATGCTGTTTATTACCATCTCTCATGTTGAAAAGTAAGTAAGTTTATTTATTAAGCACCTTTCACAGAGCAAGGTCACAAAGTGCTTCACAGGAGTAAACTTGTTAAAAATAAGACCATAAAAACAGTAAAAAGAAACAAAAGCACAGGTTAACTTCAGAGGGAAGTGGAGGGGTTTACATCACCTCCATTAAATGAAAGAAATATTATATTTATCCCTTGTATGAAACATATTAAAACATATTTTCTTTTCATCCCCTTGAGTTTTTAAATAAATATTCTCTCTGCTGTCCATTAGTGACTCCATTTACTCCAATTAAGTTGCATAAATTGGCATTATTAAATAATTTATTATGTTTTCATACATGGGCCAGGTTTTGCCTTGTGTGTTCATTAATAGATGGTGAAGACACTTTGTGGTTTTCTTCCTGTTTTTAGAGTGTTTTTTAGTTTTTGTTTTCGTGCCCATTTGGCGACATCCTGCACAGCCTCCTGATGCGTCAGCTGTAAGCTGAACTAACAAACATCCACACCAACTTTGAACTTCCTGCAAAAGTTGGGGTTGTCTTTGCTTTGGCTAAACTGAGTGAGATTTGGGAAATGATTGAAATCCTCAACTAATCAGCACCATTATTCAGGCTTTTGTGGGACTTTATTATTGTAGGTAAAAGAGGTAGAAAATGTCCAAATCATTGAAATTATACCAAACAGACATTTGAGTCTTGTTCTTGTGATAACTGTATTTTTTCCCTCTCTCTTTTTTGCAGAGAGCAGAGGGTCACCGGCGTGGTTGTGTTCATCCTGACAGGACTGTCTGTATTTATGTCTCCTATTTTAAAGGTAATTAATCACAGATTGTCTTCTGATTTGTATCTAATGTTAGCCACTTTTAACAACAGCCTTTTAAGATGACTGAGTTATGCCAGATGTTGGAAACAAACACTAAAACATTTTAAATGTTGCTAATTGACCTGCTAACTTACCACAGATGGACCTTTAGTGCTTTAGATAATGCTATCATCATGCTAACTGCAAACTTTCAGGTTGTTTTAAGAGTTTAAAGCTACATCAAAATGCAATAGCTGAAATGCTTGACACTGAGGGACGAAAACAGTTTGATCTGGTAATAGTGGTTGTACTACATAACAGAGCACTCGTGTTTTTATTATGAAGAGGACATAAAATAAGGTAATTAGCCTCCTCTTACTGTCACTACTAGGTTTATTTTTTGGATTCTCTTTGACTAAGCGTATTAAGAAGAGAGATAAATAAGCTGTTATTTCTGTAACAGTCAGTCCACAAACCTCTACGCTTAACTCTCCAGTTGGCTGTTATGCTGCAGTCCATGTGTGACGAGGTCAGAGGTCAGATGTCAATCTGAGTGTAGATTAACTCCCAGTGCGACGGTGTAAAATGTGGGATTATCACAGACTCGTTAAGCTTTATCTCCAGCTACTGAGACGCGTTTCACTCACAGATTTTAAAACTTTATTATAAAAAGTTCTGAGTGGTTGTGCAAAAGAAAATGTACTTTTTGACAAAACTTGGACGACAAATGGTTCTAAACATGCTAACATCATTTATCTTTTTATAGTCATACCAATGTTTTTAGCTGATCAAAATAGTTACCTCATTAAGCAACAAGCCATTTCATCCCGCTTAATCATATTATCGTAGTCTGACAAAACAGCCTTTGCTTTTTGTTTCCCAGGTTAGATTATAAAGTTATATTAAGGTGATAATTGTGCATCATATCTGCTGTAAAGAAATATCCTTCAAGCAGCTGATTTTTCTCCACATTAACCTTATTCTGCTTCTATTGCTCAGTGAAAGCTACACATTTTAAGGAATACAAAGCCGTGTCTCTAAATGTAAATCAGTTATGTCTTCTGAACACGTGTGTTTAAAAGTCTGTTTAAGTTTACATTCATCTGCATTTCTTTATTTTTCTCTCTGTTTTACCTAGTTTATCCCCATGCCTGTGCTGTATGGAGTCTTCCTATACATGGGAGTCGCCTCTCTCAATGGAGTGCAGGTAAATAACCACCTGACACATGTCATGCTAGTAGTATTTGCAGGTCAAATCTCTTATCAAAGTATCCAAGAAACAATGCAAGCCATGACTATCTGTTCCTCTGATTCATTCATGCATGTGCATCCTGTCACGTGCATTTGTACCTCTGTCCCGTCTGTAGTTTATGGATCGTCTCAAGCTGCTTCTGATGCCAGCGAAGCATCAGCCGGACCTGGTTTACCTGCGACACGTTCCCCTCAGGAAGGTCCACCTCTTCACCTTCATCCAGGTCCTTTGCTTGGCTCTGCTCTGGATCCTCAAATCCACTGTGGCCGCTATTATATTCCCTGTCATGGTAAGAGACATTTACAGTGCATCCGGAAAGTATTCACAGCGCTTCACTTTTTCCACATTTTGTTATGTTACAGCCTTATTCTAAAATGAAATAAATTCATTTTTGTCCTCAAAATTCTACACACAATACCCCATAATGACAACGTGAAAAGTTTTTTTTGAGATTTTTGCAAATTTATTAAAAATAAAAAACTAAGAAATCACATGTACATAAGTATTCACAGCCTTTGCCATGAAGCTCAAAATTGAGCTCAGGTGCATCCTGTTTCCACTGATCATCCTTGAGATGTTCCTACAGCTTAATTGGAGTCCACCTGTGGTAAATTCAGTTGATTGGACATGATTTGGAAAGGCACACACCTGTCTATATAAGGTCCCACACTTGACAGTGCATGTCAGAGCACAAACCAAGCATGAAGTCAAAGGAATGTCTGTAGACCTCCGAGACAAATCTGGGGAAGCGTACAGAAAAATATCTGCTGCTTTAAAGGTCCCAATGAGCACAGTGGCCTCCATCATCCCTAAATGGAAGAAGTTCGGAACCACCAGGACTCTTCCTAGAGCTGGCCGGCCGTCTAAACTGAGCGATCGGGGGAGAAGGGCCCTAGTCAGGGAGGTGACCAAGAACCCGATGGTCACTCTGTCAGAGCTACAGCATTCCTCTGTGGAGAGAGGAGAACCTTCCAGAAGGACAACCATCTCTGCAGCAATCCACCAATCAGGCCTGTATAGTAGAGTGGCCAGACGGAAGCCACTCCTTAGTAAAAAGCACATGGCAGCCCGCCTGGAGTTTGCCAAAATGCACCTGAAGGACTCTCAGACCATGAGAAACAAAATTCTCTGGTCTGATAAGACAAAGATTGAACTCTTCGGCGTGAATGCCAGGCGTCATGTTTGGAGGAAACCAGGCACCGCTCATCACCAGGCCAATACCATCCCTACAGTGAAGCATGGTGGTGGCAGCATCATGCTGTGGGGATGTTTTTCAGCGGCAGGAACTGGGAGACTAGTCAGGATAGAGGGAAAGATGAATGCAGCAATGTACAGAGACATCCTGGATGAAAACCTGCTCCAGAGCGCTCTTGACCTCAGACTGGGGCGACGGTTCATCTTTCAGCAGGACAACGACCCTAAGCACACAGCCAAGATATCAAAGGAGTGGCTTCAGGACAACTCTGTGAATGTCCTTGAGTGGCCCAGCCAGAGCCCAGACTTGAATCCAATTGAACATTTCTGGAGAGATCTGAAAATGGCTGTGCACCGACGCTTCCCATCCAACCTGATGGAGCTTGAGAGGTGCTGCAAAGAGGAATGGGCGAAACTGCCCAAAGATGGGTGTGCCAAGCTTGTGGCATCATATTCAAAAAGACTTGAGGCTGTAATTGCTGCATCAACAAAGTATTGAGCAAAGGCTGTGAATACTTATGTACATGTGATTTCTTAGTTTTTTATTTTTAATAAATTTGCAAAAATCTCAAACTTTCTTCACGTTGTCATTATGGGGTATTGTGTGTAGAATTTTGAGGACAAAAATGAATTTATTCCATTTTGGAATAAGGCTGTAACATAACAAAATGTGGAAAAAGTGAAGCGCTGTGAATACTTTCCGGATGCACTGTACATTAAGATTCGGCCATATGCTGGAATGTTTTTTTTTTTTTTTTAGGAACTTTCAGCTGCATCTAGTGGCCTTCATCAGCAGAGGGAGTTTGCTCAGTTGTCATGTAGGTTCAGTTGTTATCGCGTGACCTTTGCGTAACAGGTGCATATCCGTTAATGAAGGCCACAAAGGCTACAGCTGAAAGGTCTGAAAATATTCCAGTAAGTGGACCTTGTGCAATGGATTTTTTGTTAACCTGCTACTTTAAAGGTCAAAAATGAGCAGTCAAGAATAAAGCTTACACTAATTTTCAGATTTCATTACTTAATGTGTCCAGCAACCCCCCAAAACAACACCCCATTTCATAATGATATGAGAACAGAAAAGAACATGTATTTGAGGCGTATTTGTGACTGTAACCAGCAGTCAAATCAGTCGATTCATGTTTTGACTCGAGTGTAAAAAGGGAGTCAGATGTGAGCGAGCAGAGATAACAGCAGCTCAGCCCAGTCAGCTTGACATGATCAGACTGAATTATGGCGACACTGAACCACTCTGATTTAAATGAAGCTTATCGTTCGTACTCGGAGGATTGCTGATATGAGTGATAAACCAGTGACGATTGTCATGGTGTTCCACATAATTACAGTTCAAGGTCACTAATGCAGCAGTCAAGACTTTATTATGGGATTTATTGTACTTGTAACTGTACTTTGTGTTGTTATTGTTTGTAGGCAGGAAGTGACTGTTAAACTCACACTGTTTCATGGTTTTAAAAGGTTGCCAGTGCATAAATATTATTATTTATCAAATGCAATGTGTTAACATGCTACCTAAAATGTACCATTTAAAAAAGTACAAAATATAGTATATTTGTCATTGTTGAGACAATTTTTCCTGAATTGAAATGCACATCATTAAGGGTTTAAAACTACCAATAATCAGTTTATGATATTGGCTTTTGCACCATTGGAGATTTAAAATTGTTAAAAATATACAATATACTGTACTGTATTTAAACTCCATTAGCCTTTAATTTGAAGGGCTCCATAGACCAGACTGATTTTTTTAAATTACACATATTCAACAAATGACTGTCAGTCCACTCTGACCCTGTCGTTCTTGTGCTTTCAGATCCTCGCTCTGGTAGCCGTCAGAAAAGCGATGGACTACATGTTCTCCCAGCACGACCTCAGCTTCCTGGACGATGTCATCCCAGAGAAGGACAAGAAGAAGAAAGAGGACGAGAAGAAGAAGAAGAAAAAACGAGGCAGCATCGACAGCGACGCTGAAGACGTAAGCGTGTTTTAAGTTTACAGTTTCAACCCCCGTCGGGAAATATACCTGTTTTCCTTGCAGAAATGAGCAAATGCCTTATTTTTCATCAGTTTCTTATCATTTGTTTTAAACGACAGCCCATTCCCAAGTCTGTCAACCCCACCAACAACCTCCCTCCCTGCTCCCAACTCCCAGGTTTCTTTCTTTGCAGCAGCGTGTTCCATTTGAGGGTGGCTAGCCAATATCCAGGTCTACAGACGTCACTTTCCATCATGCAACTTTCTCCTGTTGTGGAGTCGTCTTTCCCTCATTTTCAGTTGGTGTAAAGTAGTTTCCCCAATGAGTGAAGATGAGAAGTTTTGACAATAGATCATATGCTAGAATTCCCTTGTGCTATAGCCTTGGAAAAAAAATAAGTGCTTTGACAGACAAAGCAAAAGCAGTACACTCAGAAAGCAATATAACAACAGAAAGCCAATAGTAAGGCAAAACAAAAGCAAGATAAAAATCAATGATAGATAAATACAAATAATACAATACGTCTATAAAAATGGGTTTTAAGAATTGATTTAAAATAAGTTACTGATTCTGTGAGCCTTATCTCTTCAGGCAGGTCGTTCCAAAGCAGAGGGGTCCTGATGGCAAAAGCACGGCCACTTTTAGATTTAAGCCTCGATTTGGGACGGCCAGAAGGGCCTCACCACCCGAAGATCTAAGGCTGCGAACTGGCTCACATGGGGGTCAACATTTCTGCTATATAGCTTGGGGCCAGACCCAGACGTGCTTTAAAAGTGATCAGTAAAATCTTATAATCAATTCTAAATTGAACGGGGAGCCAGTGAAGAGAAGCCAGGATCGGGGTGATGTGATGTCGTCTGTTGAAACCAGCAAGAAGCCGAGCTGCTGCTTTCTGAACCAGCTGGAGGCGCGAGAGTGACTTTTGGTTTATGTCAGAAAGGAGGGAGTTACAGTAGTTGAGTCTGGAGAAAATGAGTGCGTGAACGACAAGTGCCACCGTCTCATTTTCAGTGATTGTTTATGCCTCCTCGGTGGAAACGATGAACATCCTGACCAGATTCTGGTCTGTGTTTTGGACACTGGAAGTCACTGGTCAGATTTTGAGCAAGAAGCAACAAGACATTGTTTTTTCGACTGACAGGGAGCGCAAGAATGTTGTTGTATGAGTGTGTTTATACATTTCCATTTGTAACGTTTTAGGTTCAGATGTCTTTAGGATGATTATACACAAACTGGATCAGACAATGTTCCATCGTGAGCTAGTCCTAACTCTTGAAGAGACTGTTTTAGTGTTAGAATTTGAGTTTCTAAGTGATTGAGCCTGGAAGTAAAGGTTTTCATCAGTTCCTAGTAACCAGATTATATTTGGTCTAATATTATTATCTATTGCCACAGGTCTCAGGTCGGTGTGTCAATGCGTCTAATACTATATACCAGTGGATCCAAGCTGTCACTCTCTCAGCTCTGATTATGTGGTGCGTCCTAATTATTGCAGATAATGACATGTTCTGCTACACATTTCAACCGTGGCGGCACGTTATGCTGCTGCCAGTGTTGGCGTCCTCAGGTCTGTTTGTTTGGATCAGGTCTGGTTTTTGGAAAAATCACTGAAGGACATTGCGTTTGGGGAAGTTTTTCTTTTCAGATCGAGTCCAGACAGATCAGTGAACTATCGGAAGATATTTAGACGATGATGTAACTCACCAACTCTTGAAACCAACAAATAACTATTTAAAGTTAAAATTATTTATAGATTAAATCATATCAGTCGCCTGGCCCAATTTCGATGGATCATTTAGCAGAACTGTACTAACATCTTTAGAAGAGCTGCCGTGTTTTTCTGGTTTTAAATTGCCAAACAGATCATTGACAGGCCAGGGAGTGATGCATTCATCCAGTTCTGGTGGAAAACTGTCAGTTTTATATATAGCTTGTACAGTACAGTCTAGTTGAAATGACTGAATTTAAATATGGATGCTCCTGAAGGAAGCTCCTGCCCTTTGATTCTCACAGACAGGCAGAAAGATTTTCCAACTCAATCCAGCTTGATTCTAGCTGCACCAGAAATCTCTCAGTGCCATGTGACATTGTCTCTTTTACCTTTGAGAACCCGGAAACTGTAAAATAGACCCAGAGATTCAAGACCTCTAGCTGTTCTGTAATCAATAGTTTGTATTTTGTAAGGGATGTTTCCTTAAAAGAAACAGTTAGGGAGTGCATGTTGACAACGAAGGTCGTCACAGGTGTAGTAGTGTGTGTGTGTGTGTGTGTGTGTGTGTGCTGATGCTAACTCGCCAACACCCCCAGAGGTCCCGTCTCAGGATGTGTGTTTCCTCTCTCCAACAGTCTGACTATCCTTACAGTGAGAATGTTCCCAGCATTAAAATCCCCATGGACATGATGGAGCAGGAGCCCTTCTTAGGTGATAAGGCCTCTGACAGTGAGTAGACCCAAACTACCTGCAGCAGCGGAGGAGAAACTACTTCTTCCTCTTGATCCCGCCCGACTCTCCTGCTCTGCTTCCTCCTTCAGTTTCTCTGATGACTTCTTCTGTTACTAAGTGCTGATGTTGTTTCACTCACTGCACGATATTAACATTTTATTTCCCTTCTTTGCTTTTCTCTGTCTTGTGTTGCAAAAACATGCATGAAATTTACTCACTTTCTTCTCCCTTCGTACTTTTTGTTCTAATAATTTTAATTTTATTTTGTCTTTTCCCTTTTGAATTTTTGCATGTTTGATCTAACCCGTTTTTTTTTTTTTTTCAGTTTACAATTTCGACTTGCCAGTTTAAAATATTCATTGTTGATTTCATGGATTTTTTTCAAGGATTTTTGTTGAATTTCGACTTTGTTGTAGAAACCGTTTGTTTATAACAGATACAGATGTTATTTCAGCTTTATGTAAAAGACAATTAGCACACCTGCATCTAACGTTTGCCTTAATATGTAATTATGTTGGTTAATTAACAGTTAGCATTTGAACAAATTCACATTTGCTACATTAAATCAACTAACTGGCTTCCCATCTATTACTGCACTCTATAGTGAAAACATTACCGAGTATTGTCAACCAGTGAGTAGTACTCGCAACAGTATCTTATATACAACAATATCTTTGAGAAAAAAGTTCACTTTTCAGAAAATTACAGTGTAGTACAACAATGACAAATCGCAAAAACTGTGTACTTTTGCTAAAATATGTCTAAATAGTTTCCATTAATCTGCATAGGTCCTTTTTGTTACAATGCTTTTCAATTTGGTTTTAACATTATTCATAATTTGTACAAAATTTAAGAGGTATCGTCAACAACTAAACCTATTAACTTTAAATAGACGATCTAATAGATACTGTACATGAGTGTGCAGATCAAGCAGTCAATCCATCCAAAAGCTTGTAGCAGCTAATTTCACTGGCTGGTTCCTCCTCTCTCTGGTTGAAAGTGTTTGACTGTCCTGAATACATGTAAAACTTTAACGCATGTGTCAGAGAGGATCTAACATATTTGCTCGGCTACATGCACATCATCATTTTCTTTTTTTTTTTCCACAGGAGAGAAGTCCCCATCATTCCTTGAACGACACACATCGTGCTGAGCAGCTTCGCTACTACCAGGCCAACTACTTGTCCAGGTGAGATGTGAGATGGTGAGGGGTACACAGGTGTAGACTCTCGCATTGCAACTTACCTGAAGGGCCAGATTAAATGGTAAAGAGGGAACGAAAGTTAAATATAACTGACACAGATTTTCTTTTTGAATTTATTCATGACTGTGGCATCAAAGGTCGCCAAAGGTCAGAAGGCGAGCTAACAAGCTAACATATAATTCTAGTCTGAACTTTAAAGGTCAGGTAGGCTAATTATGTTACCTATGGCTAGACTGCAGTTTTTCAGTGGCAAGCAGAGGTGCCATATCTCAGCTCAGTCTCCTCTTTCATGTCTTGATTCTCTCTCTGGACTTTAAATCTGCAGTAACTGATTTGTTTGGCCACGTGGGGTTACGTAGCATTATTATCATTAATTTGGTCCAATATTCACTCTCTTTTTGCTCTGCTTTGGTCTCTACCAACTCAAGACAAATATCTGGCTCTTTAGCTGCGAAATGCTCCGCTATGTTCACCAGCTAGTCCCTAACCGTTTGGTGCTGAGCAGGAAGTGTTCAGTGAGCTTTTAGAGCTTTTTCTCTGAAAACGACGCTATGAGAGCGCTGAGAGTGAACCAAAACAGTAAAGTTGCAGCCAGACAATGAGCTGAAACTCGCTTTAAAGCTCTGTAAAGCCGAGGGGGAGCTGCAGATTCAGGTGATAATTCTCTGTAGGTTCATCACTGTGAGGGACAACTCTCCCATTGTCGCATTGTTTTCACATTGTCAGTCAATATATCGATTATAGCTGCTTTGATGTTACTCAGAACAACTATTGTTCTTTTGCTTCACAAAGTGAGGTTTAACTTGACGAGACTATTTTTGAGTCCTGGGCAGCTCTGCCTAGGTTTTCCAATCTGTGATGCATGTGCATTGTGGACATTTATTTAGTTTTTTACTTTTATAGTATTTTTGGGGGATTTGTTTGCCTTTTTATTTGGCTTTGTAGAGAGCGGAGCAAGAGGGGAGATGACATGCAACAAAGGTCCCTGGTCAGGCTTGAATAGGGGCCGTTGCAATGACATCACATCTTAAAATGCTAGGCCTCCAGGACACGCCTACATTTATATTTTTTTATGAATGTAATCTGATGCTGTGTCCCAAATCAAGTACTTGCGTACTCAAACTTAGTATTTTGAGTGCATAAGTGCGTTCACACTGGTAAGTATAGCACAATGCAGTGCACTATGAGTACCCGGATGATGTACTCATGACGGTCAGAAAGTTGAGTGTGGAACGCTGCACACTTCTCACCCTCAACGGTCGCCATCTTGGCCACGTAGCGGAAGGGGAGGGACCAGCAACGTATGAAAATGGCGGCCACGGTTGCGATTGTTACAGCTAAAAGTAAAAGCACGTTCATTTTTAATATAATTGAATTGAAGTCAAGTGAGCAAACGTGCTGGCAGATATTTCGGCGTGCGGCAATCGCGGTAAATGTTGGTGATAATGCTCCGCCCGGTTGCAATCCGTCATTAAAAAGAAGAAGAAGACACGGTCAAAGGTTGCGATTGTCATTTCCGGTAAGTGTACTAACAGGAGTATTCGATTTGGGATGACACACCCCTGTCAAAATTAACGCACTACACAAGTCAATACATAGTGTACACAGTATACTGCATGTAAGTGTACTAACAGGAGTACGCGATTTGAGACACAGCACGAGATATTTGAGTAATAGTTTAAAATACGATAAATGTTCCTGTTATGTCTTTCTGAGTGCATACCTACAACCTGTGCACCTGTGTAGTGTAATAATGGTTAATACAAACATCTGCCTCTATTTGACTTTAACTTGATCTCATCATCTGGGGCTGAATATTTTAGGTTTATTGCAGATTTAGATTCCATTCAGACAAAAAGGAACAAGGCACATTTAGGGAACAGTGAGAAACATTTAGAATAGCAATAATGGTCTAAAACTAGCCCAGTCTGTGTGTCATCATCGACCCTGTCACCGTTACTAGATCAAGGCGAGTGTACGTTGCGTGATGAACACACACTGTGCTTCACTGATATGAGCTTTAGAGGAGACAATCAGTCTTAAAGAGGCAGAACAAGCCTTGTTTTTTGGGTTTTTTTTGGCCAAATATTTAGAGCGATGATTATGATGCTCAAGAAGAGATTATGTTTCTCCGTCATGCCCACAACCTCTCCTGGTTACCAGGATCCACGGGGTCGTATGCACTGTGTCACCCCATCTGCTCTGCGATTGCCGGGAACTGTGCTGACGGAAGAGGATTAGTGTTTGGGACAATGTGTGAAAAGCAGCTGTGATCACAGCACATCTGTGATGCAAACAAACAAATTGCAAGATTTCTTTTTCTAATTGGTCTTCAGCTGTAGAGCTCACACTGAGCGGTTGGAGACTAACTAGAAACATATTCGACTGACGTATAAGTAGCAATACCACACCGTAAAACTACAAGTACCAGGCTGCAGAATGGCCCCTGTCATTGTAAGGCTACTGTATCATATATTATACGATTATTATTACTACAACATTACTCCGGTCGAGGTGGAGCTAATTTGAACTACCATACTTTATACACGTTACTGGTTTTCTGGGTAAAACTTCAATCTAAAACGTAACCAGTAACTTAAGTTATCAGATACATGTAGAGCAGTAAAAAGCACAGCATTTCCCTCTGAAATGTAGTGGAGTAGAAGTATAAAGTAGCTTAAAATGGAAATACTCAAGTACATGCACTTGAGTGAATGTATATAGTTACTTTCCACCACTGCCCATGTGAACTTACTGAAAAATGCTTCTTTAACTGTTTAAAATGGTTCAAAATAAAAATAAAAATGTCTCATTTTATTTTAGTTTCTTTGTCAAACATTGCCTGATATTGACAAGTACAACAGCTTTAATTGGCTGATGAAAAAACATCTTTAATCTCCTCTCCTGACTGCCGATAATAAAAGGACAGAAAAACCTGCTGTGAAATCAGACTGGAATAGTTTCGTTTAACAGTTTGGAAACAGTCTGGGCACGTGTCCACTAAGAGTCAGAGACATCGGGCAGGGCACGAACCGCAGTGATGCTCTGGTAGTGATGACATTACGCTGAAAACTAATCCTGTCCCCACTAAGACTGAAGCCAGATTGCTTTGAGCTCAGATGACCTCAGGAACCATCAAACCACGATCACTGGTTGTATTTGTGCAGAGACCAAAACACAATCATTTATCTTCATAATGTATTCATGTTTATCAGAATATAATTTTATACAACAACAGTACATTAATCGCACAAGCAAGAGGATTTGACACTAACCGGCCTGCAGCAACAATGTTTCTGCATTAAGAATACAGAGGAAGCAGTCTTTTCCTCGCTCATCTTTGAGTACCGAGACAGAAGACTCTTTAATCTCATATTAATGTAAGGAGGCGTTTGAAGATTTAAAGTCTAATTCAGATTATTTTGATGTTTCCAATTGGACACTTTAATGCACAACGATCAGAAATGGTCAAAAAGATGTTTGTCCTGCATGGCATTGAGCAAAATTCTGAAACTGTGAATAATTATTTTTTAAATTAATTATTTAGGAAGATCAAGGACTTCTGTATCACCACAAATATGACAGTAGAACGTCTGTATGGTGACACCAGATGTGGACAAGTGTCTGAACATTGATTCAGCTTTATTTAAAAGATGATTCTGGTTTATTTTTATTTTGGTCTCATTTTTGTAAAGTAAGGAAATTGCTGATATCTGCCAACATCACTACAACAAAGTCCGACGGGGCGTAAAACACGAGCAATCAGACAGGTTGTAAACAAGCCAACAGTTTAGTGTTGTGTGAGCGCTCCTGAAATGTTATAATTACCTGCTCACTGCACAGGAAAACTGTGCAAGTCAGTAAACTTTATTTCTATAGCACCTTTTAAAACCAGAGTTACAAACACATAAAATACAATACCAGACTAACCCTCTGTGTGTGTATAACTATGCTAAGTTAAAGTTGAACCAGTTTAGAACAGACAGTTCAGGTGATAATTTTACCGTTCGCCTCACCTAAGGGGTTTGTTTACAGCCTGTTTGATGTTTCACGCCCTGTCGGACGAAGTTGTTATCCTTTAAAGGTGTAGTTTGACATTTTGGGAAATGCGCGTATTCGCCTTCTTGCCGAGAGTTACATGAGAAGATTGATACTTTAATGTCTTTACGCTAAATATGTAGCTGGAGCGAGCAGCCAAGTTAGCTTAGCTTAGCACAAAGACTGGAAGCAGGTGGAAACTGCTAGCCTGGCTCTGTCCAACTGGCTGCCAACTTGTCCTGGCCAAGAACTAGTCTGGTACATAACCACCTGTAAAACGCCAAATTTTTACACTTCGGTTTTTGTACAGATTAAACAAACGAGATATAACAAAATACATACAGTTTATATGTAAATATACAGTATGTATATATAAGTGGGCTTTCCACTGGTCTGTTTCTCCCAGTTTCCAGTCTTTAAGCTACGCTAAGCTAACCAGCTGCTGGTTCCAGCTTCATATTTAGCCTAAAGATGTGAGAAGTATTGAACCTCTCATGTAACTCTATGCGTAACGCAATAATTTCCCTAAATGTGAAACTATTCCTTTGATTTGAGATTACACTACATCCGAGCATAATGTCCTAACAATAGCTGTATTTGTGTTTCAGCCCTGAGATGAGTCCGCTGAAGTCTGTGCCTCAGATTAGAATAGACATGGACCCAGACGATGATAATACTTTCTACTGGAGGAGCAGAGGGTCTGAAACGTCTCTGTAGAGCACCGAACCACCGCCAGGCGAATCCTGCAGCGCCTGCAACAACAACTCTCTCTTTTCCTTTATGGACAATATTCTTTTTAACTCCAAAATCCTTTCAACCATTTCAAGACTTTGTTCTGAATTAGGTGGTACAGAAAAAAAAAAAAAGCTAACATGACGATACATTTCTAATAATGAAGCTATTTTAAAACCATTTCTTTCCTCACAATCTTCTCTCGGTATTCTTCTCACAGCTCCACAGTAAAAACGCTGTTAAATGTAACTCCTTACTACTCTTCTATGCAACTCCTCCCACATATCGCTGATCAACAGTGAATGCTGCACCTCTCTGACCACGCATGGACTGCCCTCCCTGCTCTTTTTATATATAAATATATATAAATATCATCTGTCTGAATTTTTATATAAATTAAATTACTCTAATAACATTTTCCTGTAGCAGGAAAATTATGTTTTTTATAGCTCTACCTCTTGTTTTAGATTAAATGCAACATGTTGATTTTTGATGCAGCATGGGGTTTTGATATTTTCTCTGTCCTCTTGTAGAGTTGAAATGATTCAAGAGATTCGCTGTATTATAGCTTGTGAAGGAACTGTGCAAATAGATATTTTAAGTTAATTAACAGTTAATTAACAATGCATATATGTATGTGCAGATATTTTTATTATCACTTTGATGCAGTTTTGATTGCTTCACCTTCTCTTTTTAATTTTCTGAATCTTTCTTTCACGTGTTCACTTCAGAGCTTTTGTTACTTGTTTAAATTAAATCATTTATCAGTTTTTTTTAATGATTATGTTGTGTGTGTATGTTGGTAACCTTTTCTGTTTCTTTGTGGGTAGAAAACAGTTCAGCAATTACGTAATCATCCGATTTTCCTCAGCCAAACTTAAACTCTAACTAGGAATGCATATCATATAATTGCTTGTGCTGCACAAACTACTTTACCTAAGTGGCCTATAAGAGATCGATCCAGACTGAAATTATTATGGTAACGATGTGACAAACGAGAAGGGAATCACATCCATGTGCGCTCCATGCTGTGGGACCGCTTCAGTCCACAGCAGGTTTATTTCTTTTTGTCTCAGCTGCTGTTGGAATTATCTGACGTGAAAATGGGATCACGTTTCTTTTTGTTCTGTACATTAAAGGATTTTTGCAAATCTATGGCTGTATTCGAAACCGCCTACTATGCTAGCAGTACGTACTGATTTGGCCAAAATGTAGCATGTAGTATGCAGTATGCCAAAAATACCCGGATTCTCCAGTATGCATCGGGCCAGTCTACCTCGCCTCCTGTGTCCCACAACGCAAAGCGCTGGCGGTGGTTTGCCGTTAACGTTACGTAAACTTTTCACTTATTTCACCTCAGCAGTTCACCAAAATCTGTTTCTGAACAAATGTGAGGCGAGAAATTTGCAATCCAGTTGCTGAATCTTCACTCATTAGATCTACAAGGCCTCATTTAAAAGTTTGTTCCGACTATCGTAAGGCAAGGACACTACTGATCCGACCGCTAGCCTATTAGCTTGCTACTATAATTTCCCATTGAGGTTAGCGAGTTGGCTGACTTTAGCTTGCAGTTTACTGCATACAGCCTGTGGTAGCTCATTAGCCGCCAGCATCTAGCTTTTCCAGCAAATGCTGTTGTAATAAAGTGAGGAGGGAGCTCTGAGGTGCTGCAGTAGGAACCTTTTGTTGCCATAAGCCGTGCTATTGTTTACTTCTGCTTTCCAAAAAACGAGAACCGGCTAAGCCTGGCCTAGCATACTGCAAAATAAATCAATTTGACAGTTTCATACTGCAAACTACTATTAAGAGCAGCATGTAGTGCATACTGCGTTCGTCTGTAGTACGCAGTAGGCAGTTTCGAATACAGCATATCTTAATACAATACTCGCATGCCGTACTGTATGTACATTGAGGGGGTCCATACAGGCCGTGACGTGACCCTAAAACTAAACTCAAAGTTAAGGGGGATAAAAATCCACATTCACACATGCAGATACAAAGAGGCTGCCAGTCTCTTACAAGCCTAAAGTTTGCAGCTTGTTGGTGTTGAGGACGTAATTTACCGAGCTCCAATTAATGCCTTTATATTTGCACACGCTGAAGTAGTTCATTTCCCAAGCTTTGTGTTTCCATGCACCGTTTTTCTGATTCAAGTCCCGGCGGCGCGTTAAATTACATCGTAAAAGTACTGCCAACCTGCTTTCAGTGTTTTTACACGAGAGAATCAAAACAACCGCAATTGGTTCTTGCAAGTTTGACACTCGTGCGTATCCGAAAGTTGAACATTTCTCAAATTCCCAAAGTCACCACTGGGCGCTTTTGAGTTTTCGAGAAGTTCACAATTGATGGAAGCTTGTTGGTCTCCAGTGTTTGAGCCTGTATGTTTTACAGTTTTTAACTCTCTGTGTACATATGGCATGTGAGTGTTCAGACAGACTTGTAAAAATCCAAATTCATCCTTAAAACAAAAAAAATTCCACAGTTGTTTTTAGGACTTCATCTGCTACAATGAGGCATATTCACTGCATGTTTCTACTTCACAGCTTTTCCTGCAGTGTGTGAGTGACTGGCCAGTGAGTCCACAGTCACATACAGAAAGAATCAAACCTCTCAGATCTGACAACTTGACCTTTATTGGCCATTATTACCTACAGGACAACAAGCCAGTATGGCTCCTTAAGCACTGTTCATCAGTCCAGTATCGCCACTTTTATCTCTAAAGGGCACACTGAAGCACTTTTTCACTTGGATTTTTTCTTTTTAAGTCTAAGTAGGTCACAGATTTAATTTGAAACAGG
This sequence comes from Macquaria ambigua, assembly GCA_008360985.2. Lineage (NCBI taxonomy): Eukaryota > Metazoa > Chordata > Actinopteri > Centrarchiformes > Percichthyidae > Macquaria > Macquaria ambigua. The sequence continues at coordinate 147,768 of VMKM01000802.1, forward strand.
AAGTCCTCTCTGTCTTCATCACCACTATAGAAATAAAATCAAACCTTGTGATAAATGAGCTGCCTTCCTCCTCCGCAAATCATGTACATAAAGGCACGTCGGCTCAAACCAAAACGCAACAAGTTCCTTTGTACCGTCACAGCCGTTGTGTTTAATCTGTTTTTTTTTTTGTCATGTTTGTTTCAGTTCATCAGCCGAAGTAACGATGTAATTTATTCTCCACATCACTGTTTTTAATCCGTCAACAGCAGAGAGTGGAAACAAGTGTGACTTAATGTCTGACACATATTATGTGGGGAGCTGTTAGTTTAAAGTGTGTCATACTGTGTAAGCAATGTCGGACAAACATCTACAACATGAAATGAAAAACGTGTTAATTTTAGCGTACAGGATACTGATATGTTTTTTTTGTTTGTTTTCTGATTAACTTTTTAGAACAGGTGAAATGGTTTATTTTAGAATTTATATTTTTCAAATGAAATGTATATTGAAAATAAACAACGATCAAATGTTGATGGTGTGCTGCTTTTTTCAGTGTGAGTGGAAGAAAACGTGCAAAAACAAACCGAGTCAACGCCGGGACGAACAGTGAACTACTGTACACTTTAAATTACAGTAAAAGAAAACAGTTCTCATTATGTTATGCTGTGATAATTAGATTTAGATGTCGTTAAGTCAATTATATAAACTGAAACGATATTTTATTGCAGTGTGATACATTGATATGTCACATAGAGCTGAAACAATTAGTCGATCAACAGAAAATTAACTGTCAATTATTTTGACTCGTTTTAAGTTATTTTTCAAGCATAAATTACCAAACAATTTCTAGTTCCAACCTCTTCATTGACTTATGTGACAGTAAATCAATTTTTCACTATTTTCTGACAGTTGCAGCCCTAATGTCATACAAATTAACAGTAACGCTACATTAGGAAAATACAGTATTACTTTTCTTTTGTCTTTCTTTTTCTTTAAACCTTTCTTCAGAACATCTGATCCTGATGAATCAGTTCAGTTTCAGTGAGAAAAGCAGAGTTACTCACAGGACGAGAAGGAGCTATAGTGGTACGATTAGAAAGGCTGTTAATCAACTATTGATTGATTAAATTAAATTGAACTATTTGATCATTTATCAAAGCGAAAATGCTTTTTTTCTCCTCCTTTTATATCACTGTTACAACTAAACGCTAAAGTTTTTACTGTTACTACTGACAAAACAAGCAATTTACAGACAGTCAACTTGGGCTTCAGGAAATTGTGATGGGCATTTTTCACTATTTTCTGAAACTTTAGTGACTGAACAATTCCATAGGACATACTGGTTTTGAGTATTTTGTGGGTTCATCACTGGAAAAGTTTCAAAGTTAAGTACATTTCTGTAGTAAGTTTCTGAGTGCGCTGTTGATGCTACTGACGGCTGGAGAAACAAATGGTAAATGTTAAAGCTTTACATTTTACAAAATCTTACTTTCACTTTGTGGAGTTTTATTACAGAATCATGATGTGATTAACGTCCATCTGCACTCGTCTTTTATCGTTTTCTGTTGGTCCAAAATTCTGAAGTGCATCTGCAAAAGCACCATACGATGAATATCAGTATGTTGTAAATAATTTAACAATTAGCATACAGTATAGAATCGGGCTAAATTTCCTCAGAAAACGAGACCTTGTGTTGAACGTACCAGTGGTGGAGGAAGTATTCAGATCCTTTACTTAAGTAAAAGTACTAATACCACACTGTAAAAATACTCTGATACAAGTAAAAGCATTGAAAATGTTACTTAAGTAAAAGTATAATCAAGAAAATGTACTTAAAAAGTATTAAAAGTAAAAGTACTCAAAGCAGGATTTTACTGTTATAGTTAGTTGAGCTGGAGCTCATTTTTAACTATTTTGTACAGGACTGCAACTAATGATTATTTTCATTATGGATTAATCTGCTGGTGATTTTCTCCATTAATCGATTAATTGTTTGGTTTGTGAAAAAAAACAGAAAATAGTGAGAAATGCCTGTCACAGTGACCCAGAGTGACACCTTCACAATGCTTTGTTTTGTCCAACCAACAGTCCAAACCTCAAAATGATTAAGAATAAATTAAGATAATTAAAAGAACTAAAAAGGAACCATGAACCATGAAATGTTTTTACATGAAAAATTATCAAAATAGTTGCCAATTCATTTTCTTGATTAATAGACTAATTGATTAATCAACTAATCTATTTGTATTTACTGTTGGGTATTTTAATTTATAACTAAAAAAACAGATTTTATAAAGTCTTTAAGTTTTTCCTGCACAAATCTTAATTTGTTGAGTAACTAAAGCTGTCAGATAATTGCAGTGGAGTAAAAAGTACAACATTTCCCTCTGAAATGTAGTAGAGTAGAAGTAGAAAGTGGCATGGAAACAAAATAGTCAAGTAAAGTACAAGTACCTCAAATTTAGTATAGTACTTGAGTAAATAAGTTGTATTCCAACAGAGTTTAGTTTCAGGTTCAGTCAGTAAACACATACAGTATCTCCATATTCTGCACATTAAAGTATGTTACAGTATCTGTAAATGAACCCTACACTATATATTATACTACCTAACCCTTCCTTGTCAGTTTGATAATTTCCTAATCAGGTGGTCTCATGATTACTGATTCAGTAGCTCCCTCTAGTGTCCGTCCAGCTGCATTACAACCTACAGAAACACGAGTTGTCAAACAAACTGTTTGCTCTTGACTGTTGGCAGGTTTTCATCTGGGTTCAAATCAGGAGATCAAAACTCCTCGATTACTCCTCCACGCACGAGCGCCTCAAGTCTGCTCACATGTTTGCAGAAAGAGGAGGTTTGGTTAGCTTTATGGTTTTCCTTCAGGCTGCTGTTACTTAAGTTTAAGTAAAGCTGCAGCACTCTTTAAAAAAAACTCCCACCAAGGTGTTTTCAGTTATTGCGGCTGATTAGGCCTCTGCTCTTTATTGTAATAATGTAATAATAATAATAATAATCTTTATTTATAGAGCACTTCACATGGGCAGCAAAATAAAACAGACAAGTCATAAAATCATCAGGTTTTAAAAGAAAACAGATAGCAATACAGTGTACGAAAAGGCAAGAACAGGAAAAGAAAAACATTTTTAAGAAGGAAATAAAAGATTTATCATGCAAAACAATAAAAGGAGCTGTCAATCAATCAGTCAGGTTTAATCAGCCAAAATAAGTAAAAACACCTTCAGGCTACTTTCTTTAAAAAGGACTAAAAATGCAGCACATAGCTCTTCTTCTCCTCTCGGTTATTTTTGATTTACTGTCAAGGCCTTTATTATTAATATAAAACATATTATATTTCATAGGATTTTATGTTACCGTACAGTTACAAAGATTTAAATATCAGTACTACAGCTATACTAATATTAATGATAGCCTGGTTGTCCTTTGGAGGTAATTTCAAGGCCACTTAGCAGATGTGCAGTGAAATATGCACCTTTTATAATATATTTTTTATTCTATATTTATAATATTTCATACATCAACAAACGTAACGTCATTAACAGGAGGTCAAAGTGGTCTCAAACTAAATGTAGTCAAAGTCAAACTGCAGTAAAGACTCCCAAATGTCGCTCAAGCAGAAGTAAAACTTCAACATTTAAATTCTACCATAAACACAAAACAGACAAATCCAATAAGTGATGGTAGATTTGTTCATATTATTTCTCTCTGTCTGTCTAATCAGGAGCTTTGCAGTTAATTAGCAGATAAACAGATCAGCAAATTACCAAATGACTTGAAAAGCACGATTTCATGCCAAAATGAATTACCTGAATACAGAATCACATTCACACAGATTTAAAAAGGTAACTGCTCTTTGTTTCCACTAGAGGACTAACAAGAGCTGTGGAAGAGAGAGGTACTGTGTGTGTGTGTGTGTGTGTGTGCGTGTGCGTGTGTGCGTGTGTGTGTGTGTGCGCGCTCTTATATCTTTGCGAGGACCAGCTTGACTTTTGGACCATGAGAATTAGGTCATTTTCACTTCTTCGTCTTAGGGCTGTGTGAATTAGGGTTAGACATTTAGTTAGGATGTTTAAAGTGAAACTCCACCAATTTTACATGTCAAAGTCAATTTACTGGTCATGACGAGGTCTACTCAGATTGTGAAAACAGTTGTATGATGTCTCCTGTGGCTCCGGAGGAACAGAAAGCCTGGGTTTCAAACTGGGGGTGCCGGGTTTTAAAGATGTGGGCGTCTGATGAAAGCTGCATTTTGGGAAGTGCAGGATAGAGGGTTTATCCAGTGAAATATCTTAACACCTACAATCCTTTGGTTTATGACCAAATACCTGTAAAAGTAACGACATTCCCATCAGCCTCAGCTCTACTTTGTGTTTAGTGCTAATTAGCAAACATTAGCATGCTAACACGAGCTGTGTCTCAATTTGCGTTCTTCCGTACTTACGCTTGCTATTTCGAGTGCATAAGTGCGTTCACACTGACAGTTATGGCACGATGCAGTGCACTATGAGTACCCGCATGATGTACTCATAAAGGTCAGAAAGTTGAGTGAGGAACGCTGCACACGTCTCACCCTCAGCGGTCGCCATCTTGGCTCCGTAGCGGAAGGGGAGGGACCACCAGCCTGTGAAAATGGCAGCTGCAGTTGCAATCGTTTCAGTGAACACCGCACTAAAAAGTAAAAGCACGTTCGTTTTTATTTATTTTTAATAAAATTGAATTGAAGTCAAGTGAGCAAATAATGACAATAATGCTCTGCCTGGTTGCAATCCACTATTAAAAAGAAGAAGAAGAAGAAGAAGAAGAAGCGGTCAAATGTTGCGATCGTCACTTCTGGTAAGCGCACAACAGCAGTGTTCGTTTTGAGACAACACTACCCTGTCAAAATTCATGCACTACGCAAGTAAGTACATAGTGTACACAGTGTACTACATGAAAGTGTACTAACAGAAGTATCCAAATTAACATTATACCTGCTAAACATTAGCGTTAGCGCTGTCACTGTGAGCATGTTAGCCTGCTGGCTTTAGCACTCAAAGCAAAGCCTCACAGAGCTGCTAGCATGACTGTAGACTCTTAAGTCGTGCAGCTTCATAAATGACTTAAACAATTAATTGATTATTGAGGGGTCACAAGTAGCTCATTTTAAAAAGGTTCACAAGTCTAAAAATATGCCAAACTACAGATTTGGGGCAAAGTACAACTCAGCCTCTGCACTTTAGAGACACTTGATTGGGCCTCCACAGGCTAGAGAGTGTATTTTATCAATGAAGGCCCTCAGAAGTAGAAGAATTACAAACGTGTGTGTGTTTTGTTAAGTGGGGATCTACTGTAATAGCCAGAGAGGAGGTTTGGGAGGACAATCCGCCACTGATGAATGTAAAATACATTTTGAATTGAATAATAAATGGAAAAGGAAAGAATAGAATACAAGACAATACGACAGAAAGGCATTCCCACTGACAGGATAAATATAACCGCTACAGATATGAACCATATAATTAAGCTGTTGTGTCCCTGCTCAGGAGGGAAACGCAGTGTGATGAATCACGGAGCTGGAGCTGTGATCAGTAACGTAAACAGTACGTGTTCGCTTACTGACGTCATGCGACATCTGTGCTCTAAGAGCACAGTCCAACTCTGACAGGCAGGCAGCTGCATATATTTTACAGTAAGCTCACATATTATTGTTGTAATGCTATTTTGCAGGGGTGGAAGTAACTTTTTTTTTTCTTTACTGTAGGTACATTTTTACACAAGTACTTTTCCTTTTACTTCACTTACTAAAATAACAGAACTTTTACTTAAGTATAATATTTTAGTACTCTATTCATTCCTGCCATTTTGTAGGCTTCCAAGGTTTTGTCATAGTTATGTAACATTCTCTGCCCAGTAATGGTTATACATTTAGTCTGTTTTTAATTAAATGTATTTCTGCATCTAAATGTGGGAGTATTTGCTGTGTTCTTTTGTGCTATCCAAATAAAGATGCCTTGTCTACAAGGAAAGGACAAAGATGCGACAGCAACAAAAACAGCAGCATAAAGCTTCAATGACACATTTTTGCTAAAGGAACGAACAACTAGAAATGCCAAAAGGAAACAATGGAGGCAAGCACAGGTGCATTTGGTCTCCAAAGTATCCTCAGCACAATTCACAGGGAGGGAAAAGTGCAGGAGGACACGCAGTTTGTTTTGGAGGACGTTCTGCTCACAAAGTAAACACCTGAGGTTTTTTCTTTTCTTCTTTCAAGGTTATGCAAGTGTTTACTTCAAAAGTTCACATTTCAGCCTTGATTTGATTCTCACTTCAGTGACAGAGGCTGATCCCATCATGTCCTGTATGGGTTTTTAAAACAGGTAATAAGTTGTTATCATGACCCGAAACACGCAGGGACCTTTGACACCTGGAAGAATTTTATTTGTTTTACCACAAACACAAATGTATTTCTTTACTTCACTGAGCCTCCTCACTTATCTGTCTTTCAAAGCAGCGTATGGTGAACTAAGAATCTCATTGGATGCAATAACTTCCCAGGACAGAGCAAAAGAAACTACTCATTGAATAACCTATTGTTTATTTTATTTAAATTAAAAGATTAACTGTTATGTTAATTCACATTGATGGATTAACAGCATGGAGGGATGGATTAAGCACTAAAAAGAAACACATTTTGGTAGCCCAGATCTCAGAAAAAGTGCCAACTTGAGGTTAAATGATCAAAATAATAATTATTAAAAAATATACATCTAGCAATGACTTCTGCTTTGGCACTTGGTTAGCACAATACAGCTAACTAGCTTAACTTAATCTTGACCAGTCAGACTTCTTTTCCATCAAAGTCTGTTGTTAAACTCCGAACAAATGAAGTTATACACAAAAACCAGAAGTCTCAACAGGCAGCTACAATACAAATACAATGTTTTTACACTAGTGCCAGTATAATACCCAATATTTGGTATCAATACCAAAACGATACTTTCCTCAAAAACTTATCTACAAAACCCCCTTTTTTTATTAAACAAAAAGACATCAAACTTCTCAAATGTTGCCGTACAAGAACTTCGCCTAAATCAAAGTCTATAGCTGTGCCTCAATTCAGGGGACGCATCCTTCAAAGGCTCCGAATGAAGCCTGTCCCATTTCGAAGGTTCCTTCAAATGCGGTCGAGAAATGCGGCCGTCTTTTCACAAATTTTGGAGGATCCAACGGCTAGATCCTTCACGGCCCAACCTATCCCAAGACTCATTGCAAGCAAGAGAATATGGCGTCCCCAAACGTATCGTCAACAGCGGCTGAGGAGAATTACACTTTTAAATGATAAGTATTAGGTTTCAACTCACTCAAAAAGCTAACGATACAAAGGTTAAAAAACCAAGCCTCAGCTGCCGCAGTCAAGGTTGCAAGGCGACATGAGCGGCACTTTGTGACGCTGGTGACGCAAATTATGAATCCTCCGTAGACCAGACCGCCTCATTTAACAACGCTTGGTTCCACACCTTTCGGTGACAGTTCTGGATACTTCATGCTACAGATATATTTTGGGGGTTGAGCACGCAGCCCAAACTCTAAGAATAGGCTGGCCCCAAGTCGAGTCTTAAACGTTGAGTGCCATTTCTAAATGTAAACACCTAAAGAGTAATAGTTTGTATTATAACACCATTCGCGTGTACTTTTCCAAACTTATACTCTGTTAATACATGGATATCCTTGAGAAACACAAAATAACTTATAAAGTAGTAATGTGTGTACTGCTATTGCCTGTAATTTTGAGTTGAATTGCTCTTGTATAGTTTCTATTTTATTCTGTTTTTAAATTGTATACACTTTTAATATTTGTTTTTTTAAAGTTTCTCTATATTTCTGTCCTTCTCCCCTCTGGGGGATCAATAAAGGAATATCTTAACAAATAATTAGTTTTGCAGTCCATAAGAACAAGCTTAGTTCCAACTTTAACACCAGATACAAATACTGGAGATGAAGTGTGTGAGAAATGTTTTCTGGATATTTCAGTCATAATGATTCAGCTGCTGTCTTGAAAGCAGCTTTGCTTCCTTTATCTTCCTCCCTCGGCTCTCGGCCTCTGTCTCTGCCACTGTAAACAATCTGCAACACACAACATGGAGCTTCTTTTATAGAGCTACATTAACCTCGGCTTACAGTCAACGATGAGCTCGTTAGCGTTAAAGGTATAATACGTAACATTTACGCATTAAAAAAGGCTAGACCTATGTTATATATGTTGTCGAGTTGTGTACCTACATTATCTCAAATGTTTCCAACAATGATCAAACCCAGAGAAATCCGTAATTGTATTCAAGGTGACGGTGCGTTTCATTTGGTCGCCTGTCAATGGCGTCATATCCCCTTTACCCCTCTAGTTTCTATAACTTCCAGGGAAACACCAGCTGATACGTCACAGAATTATCCTCAGTAACAGTGTAATTATCTGCAAACAATCATTCTAAAAATAACTTCATCAGCGTGTTGAACGTTAGCTGCAGTAGCTGTATGGTTAGTCGACTCATCTAATGGTAAGCTAGCCGATCTGATTTCCTTGGGCAGATCAATCCAGAGCCTCGGGGCCCTGACTGCAAATGCTAAGTGCGCTAAGTAATCAGTAAAATCTTAAAATCTATTCTAAAACATACTGGGAGCCGGTGTAAAGAGGCTATAACAGCAGCGATGTGATCACGTTTCTTGGTTCTGGTTAAAAGCCTGGCAGCTGAGTTCTGTACAGTCTGGAGTCCATCAATAGATTTTTGATTCAGACATTTGTGACCAGCTTTCAAAAATTATGTCTCCAGTAGAATTGAATGGGATTGGGGCCGAGTGCCACATACAGGCTGGGGATGCATTTACACTTGTCATTTCAAGCGTCTTGTATCCAGATAAAATCCAGATGAGATTTAAGACACTTTTATTTACACAATCCATATATATATCCATATATATATATATATGGATTGTGTAAATAAAAGTGTCTCTGTTGGCCAGAAATAACCAGAGCTTTCAGACAGTGAGTGGCTATTTCCACAGACTGCCAAGTGGGAAAGATTACGTATGCATCTTGGAGAGACGGATGCATTTACACCTTTTCAACATCTGGCTAGCAGATTTTAATCCAGATCAGATAGCTTTTCGATCTGCCCAAGATGCATGGCGTGACTGAGTGTGAATAGGGTCAGAGGGTATTGAGTGATGGACTAACCTAAACTTCTACAGTTTTGCCACTTTTTAATCTTGAAGATGTTTGACCTTCAAATCAACAACATCTGTGTGGAAACCACATCCACTGTACTCTCTGTGGGACAAAACTATAAACTTTCAATGTCTACAAGTTACTCAAAAGATACGTTTCAGGTAGAGCACCACTTTACCCAGCATCAAATCATCTCATCTCTGCTACAACCAGCTCAGACCAACAAACAGCTTCAATGTGGCTTTAAGCTGTTAATTATCAACAAGCTGGATTTCACTGAAAAATTACTCAGCTAAATAAATATCATATTTCCTCAGCTCCCACTAATATTTTACTCAACTAATCAGATTAGAGCAGCTCTGCCCCTGAGAAATGTTACATAACTTCACCTCCGATGTGCTCAGGTAAACACAACTGTTTCATTTCAGTCTGATCAAGTACGTTTGTATGATCTGGGACAGATGGTTTGTCTGCTCATCTGTAAAGAAACCTCTCTCTGCTCCTGATACCTCAGCCACTGCATCTGTGAAACAACCATTTTGTCTGGATCACAGCTTTTGAGGCTGACACGAGCACCTTTTTTTTTTTTTCTGTTTATGCTCTTCATAGCCGTGACCATGTGGGAGCACGTTGTCACAAAAACAAGCCTGGCTGGATGCACAGATATTCAGCTTATTCAGTGAACCCAGATGGGGAACTAACGACGAGGGAGAGAGGACCAACACAATGCTTTCTCAGCTCTCCTGGTGCTCTGATACAGTGTGCTCAGAGGCTGTTTGTTATTTGAGGTCACTGTCAAAACAGCAAAACAAACGGAAGAATTGCTTCGCTTTTTGTGCGCCTTCCATACGCGATACATCATCGTCTTCACCCTCCTCCTCGCCAGTTCACTGTTTATTCTTTCCCTAGTTGCAGAATAAGCTGAGAAGCCGAAGGGACAATAAATAAGTTGTTTACAGCTACACAATCAAATACGGTAAAAAGTCAAAGAGACAAATTAGATGTTTACTTCTCCACAACAGAATAAACTGGGAGGTCAAAGGGTCAATAATAAAAGATGTTTACTGCTCCAGAATATATATCTCCAGGGGTTTACAGGACTGTTGATCAACAGACATGAAGCGATTTCTTGTTTCCAAACCTCCATGTCTGGAGTTTACTAATCCTATAGTGAAGCTTTATTTATTTTGTTCTTTATATTGACTTAGGAACATGATTGTTCTTGTTTCTGCCCTTTATCGGACTGTATTTGAAGAAACAGGAATGATTGTGGGACACGTGAGTAACAGCGTGTGGTCCAGAGTCAGATTTGAATTGAATAAAGTTGTGGTGATGGTTTTGCAGTTTCTTGTTTTACTTACAGATAAACAAGACTGGGAGGAGGTGCAGTGAAAGCAGCACGTTAGCAGAGCAGCAGCTTCAGTGCTCCGTATGTGTCTACACAGGATGCGTTCAGGCACAGTATTGAGTGTAGGTCACCTGCATTTTGGGAAACTTGGAGCCCAAAACACAGTCACAGGAGAAGATAGTAGACTTGAAGCGTAAAACTACACTTTGGATTGCGTATAGGATGAGTGAGACACAAGCAGTTATGAGGCCTGTGTAGTAGAGATGGGGGAAAAATGTATTCGTAGATGCATTACGATTCTCTATTGAACAATTATGTCTCGATGCAGAAAACTCAATAATCTGAAATTTAAAACTCAATTCTGGACATTATAATCGCCTGTTACAATTTTGTAAGACCGGGCTGTAGGTAGTATGTTCCTTACGGCTGAACCAATTGGATGGTGAAACGTAACGGACGTAAAACATGTGTGTCGTGTTTACGTTTTAAGCTAGGCTACTTGGGCTGGTGAGGATGTCTGAGCGTGAGCAACCGAAGACGGATGCAATCCGACCGAAATGTCCGTTTGACGAGTAAATCTCGGAAGGCTGCCCGTCACACTGGCGGGTAAGTGTTTGTACCAAAATAGTCGTGTGTTGCAGCCAGAGTCCACCATATTTTCTCTGCTAGCTTTGTGCTAACTACTGCAACGTACAACAACAGAGGAAGTTGTTCTTCGACTACTTGTGCTTCAAAACTCCCTCACCTTACTCAAAGCTACAGCCTGGAGGCAGAAGCCGTACAACACATCCACAAACATTAATACGGCATGAAATCCTAAATTATGAACACTGGATCCTGGAAAACATCCAGCTAGATCAGTACATCTTGGAATATAAACATTACCTGCCTTGAAATGAATTTAAAATTAACCTGTTAAGTTAATTAAATTGAATAATACTCAAAAATAAATTGTGGGGTCCTGATAACCAATACAAAACAGTTGAGTAGATTGAATGGGTGAGTCGAAAAGTTAATTTCGGACACTGATCAAGATGCACTGATAATCGTTTTATAATCGTATCGTAGCCCTCTGAATCGGAATCAAATCTAATTGCGAGGTGCCTAAAGATTCACACCCCTGCTGTGTAGACTGCAGACCCACTTAAATCAGAAGTACAGGAGCACCCATCGTGTCCTGCAAAATTTGCTGGCATTTAACTTGGAAATACAGCAGCATGATGAATTCTGAAAGCCACTTGAAATTTAGAAGATTTCCCCCTTTTACAAAATATCCTGGACAGGATTTATGTACTCTCCAAAAATCAGCATGATTATGCTTTGAGTGTTTTGACACGGCTCTGGATCCAGATGCATATTAAACTTTCCAATCTTTCTCTACACTCGATGATTGTGTGGCCTGGGTGGAGGTATGCTCTCCGGCTGCTTTTTCGTGCTTCATACTGATGGACTGAATATACTGACTGAATCACACATACTACTACATTCTATTCAGTTTGGATCCTAATGAGAGTGAATGAGTCTGATTTAAAAATATCCTCAGCTGTGACACTTTCATGGAACTGCCACAGTTACATTGAACGGAAGGAATTTGTAAAACATGAGCAAGTCCAATCATGCTGGGTCGTCTGTACGTCACACAACATGGAAGCGCGACGTCCAACACCTAGAATTACTAGAATAATACTCTTCTATTTTCACCACAGGTTTCTACAGAGAGCTGCAGCTCTTTGAGAAAGTTGCTGCTTGAGTTCTTACAAGGACTAAAAAAACAGCACATTACTCCACTTCAGATTGTTCAGATGAGTGCGACCGATTTTAAAACACTATTGCATGTCCTTAAAGCACTACATGGTTCAAAACACATCTCTTATCTACTTCTGTGTTACATACCCTCCAGACCACTCAGGTAATCCTGAGCTGCTCTACTTACTGTTCTTCTGAGGCTTCAAGCAAACAAGGGTGAAGCAGATTTTACATCATCTGCTCTACATAAAGTCTGCGCTGCAACTCTAAACATGTTGCATCAACACTAAGAGTAGGCTTAAGACTTTCCTCTTTGATGAAGCTTATAGTAGGGCTGACTCAGGTGAGCCCTGAGCCCCCCCTTAGTTATGCTGCTATAGGCCTAGACTGCCGGGAGACTTCCCATGATGCACTGAGCTCCTCTCTCCTCCTCTTCCTCTCCATCTGTACGCCCTCATATCCATCAATGCTTGTTATTAATTCAACTTCTTCCCGTAGTTGTGTGCTGTCTCTCCCCTTTCTCTCTCCTTCTGTTGCTTTCTGCAGGTGTTTCTGCCTCCGGAGCTGTAGAGTCTGGATCTATGGTTGCGGCCGCCTGCTGCCCCCGTGTTCCTGCTCTGCACCCGCTGCTGCAGTTGCTGTTGCTATTATTATTAGTATTGCTGCTGTAATGTTGCTCTTAGTATTGTTTCTGTTGGTGCTGACAGCCATGCCATTGCCGCGGCCATTGCGTTACATCTCCGTGTGAAACTGTATTGTGCTGCTGTATGTTCTCTTTCCTCCTGCTCTCTCTCTCCTGCCCCTCCCCCTTCAACCCAACCGGTCGAGGCAGATGACCGCCCACCTAGAGCCTGGTTCTGCTCGAGGTTTCTACCTGTTAAAAGAGTTTTTCCTTGCCACTGTCGCATAGTGCTTGCTCATGGTGGGAAATGTTGGGTCTCTGTAAATATAAAGAGTCGGTCTAGACTTGCTCTACTCGAAAAAGTGCCCTGAGATAACTTTGTTATGATATGGCGCTATATAAATAAAACTGAATTGATTGAATTAAATACTTTGAGGCTATTTATTTCTGCACTGAAACTGCACGGATAAACTTTACTCCTATTAGTCTTTTGCCTCTTTATTTTGTTTCATTGTGTTGTATTTTAATTTGTTTCCTTTTCCTTTTCAATGTCTTTTATGCATTTTAATACCTGATAATGCCTTGAAACCACAAATAGTCACCGCTTTTCACAGTCAAAAATCATGTCAAAGTGAATTTCAAATTTACTACTTTTTTTTCGTTATAAGAAAATAAGAGATATATCAGAAATGCTCCTTAAACCCCCAAACCTCTGAGTGGGTGGGCCAGTATAGAGACAGAGCGCAACGCGTCATCTTCTACAAACCAAGCCCACTAGAGGGGAAAACAATCGCCGCCACAATCTGCAACCAAGGGCTGAAACGCTAACAAAATGCCTGCAGCTAGCTAAAAACATTAGATTTCAGCATGTCAAAAGAATATTTTAGCACCTTGTGTCTACCAGAGAGGACAAACTGTATCCACGTTTGTCTTCTTAAAGGTTCAGTTTTTGGGTTTCGACAGCTTATAAAAACTTAGTTCTGGGTTCTTCACCCTGTTGGTAGTGCATCCCACCACACAGCAGCTTTTAGGCGTGTTTCTGTTGTTTGCCAGCAGACCGAAGTGACAAGGAGGCACCTTCACGCAATACAAAGTCAATGGAGAGCGATGCATTGTTTTCCCCTCCGGTGTGGGCGGGACTTAAATGCGCTCTGTCTCTATGTGTTTGATTGACAACTGAGCCCCTAGAGACAAAATGTAAACCAAATTGAGCTTTTAACCGAAGCTCACAAGGTAAGGACTGTTTTGTTAGCGCTGGTACTGAAGTATAGAGACCACACCATTTCTAAGCAGCACCTAAGCCGACTGATGTCGATGTTTGCGAATACGTTTTCACGCTTGCTGTCTCTCCCTCCGGTGGACGTTTGGATGCTTGGTAGCCTGTTGAGAAAGCCAAGGTGCAACACAAGACGTGTCTATGCTTCTAGGAGACGGAGACTTCTGTTAGAAAGTTAAAATGGGTTGCGGTTCAAAGTCTGAGGCTCTTTCTGTGTTGTGTAGCAGGCTGCTGTCTGGCTGTTAGTCAGCATCACCGCCAGCCAATAATAGAACAATGACGTTACTGCTTTATGTAAATACGGTTTAAAATGAAATGATATGACTTCATGCAAAGACGTTCTCTGTCTACGCAGACAGACAACCTGCATTTCCTACGGGTTAACACTAGAGCTGATACAATTCCTTGATTAGTTGTTCAACTGAAAATGAATCTGCAACAATTTTGATTTTTTTTTAGCAAAAATTCACTGATTGTTGCTTCTCAAATGTGAATATTTGCTAGTTTTTATGATAGTAAATTGAATATCTTTGAGTTTTAGACAATTTGAACATGTAAACTTGGGCTGATATTTTACATGACATATTATACACCAAACAATTAATTGATTCATCTATAAAATAATATGCAGATGGATTTTGAAAATAATTGTTAACTGCTCTTGTTACTACACAGATGGGATGGCGACATGAAACGAACAAGTGTTAACTGATTTTTTCCTCAAAGTAAGCATCAGTGTCATGTCATTTAATTAGCAGATTAGTATGCTGTAAAAACAACTTCTTCTTCTGTTATATTTCCGTCAGATTAGACGCTTCACAGCAGGCAGAACCACTGTGTGCATGTCAAAAGAGTTATATTCTGAATAAATGCTTCGGGCAGGTAAACGCACATCTTATCGAATCACTTTATTTAGCGTCCATGTAAACAGTCAAGTTGGAATCTCTAATCAGAATGATTTCAGTGGGGTTGAAGAAATATTGTCCGTGTCTGTCATGCAGCTAATGTCTTGGAAGAATAAACTGTGTATATCATGACTGACTGACTTTACATAAGCCTGAGCAACCTGTTCAGACTCCCGTGGACCAGAGAAAGCTTCGCCCTGATAGAGACATCCAACAGAAGCTCAGTTTGTGAAATATTTAAAGTGCTGCAGATGTGTCAGTCTAGCGTTATGACCCTTCACACGGAGATCTGAACCTCACCTCTCCTCTGGGAGAAAACCTTGTTTCTAGATGAGAAGTTAGCAGCTTCACATCCTTGCTGTATGTAAACGAGGAGTGACATTCATTTTTTATGTAACAATGGTTTCTCTCTAAATGCAAAAAGCGTGTGTGTGGTCCTCTGATCAGATAAAAGCCAATATTCCCCTCCAAATGTTGGCTTTTAAAAGATGTCTCAAGTGCTGGATGTGGTGTTGGGGGAAACTCGGCAGGCAATAATGTTTTGGCCTTTGGAAAATCAGTGTCCTCTCATATATGAAATATAACACGCCGTGAACCGCTGTCTCTTTCAATTCCACTCAGGTTAAGCTTTCATTTCTGTGTGCCATTTACAGGCAAAAAATCCATTTCATCGTAATTTTACCTTGAAATGCCTTTCTCTCAGATACATTCTAACGTGTATTGCTACCATTATTGACAATTTTATCAAATTTAGAGTAAAGTTTTTTGGTTAAGGAAAGCATCTATCCATGCTATGTGTTCATCATCTCTTTCGGAGGGAGTTAGTGAAATTCTTGCAGCTTGGACACGTCTTGCCGTTTAAAGAAAGCAACTAAGTATTTTGCTCGGCCTCAAGTCAAATCCTCTGTTTTTCTGTGATAAATATCTGGCATCAGTTCTCTCTTGTAGAATGAATTAATTAATGTTGTAATGCAACATGGGAACAATTACATACTCGTCAGATCTGTCAAGACAACCATTACAACAGGGAACACTCATAGTTGTTTAGCATTCTCACTGACCTATAAAAAAAGCCAAAATAAATTAAACATTATTGCACCCTCGTGCAGCAGATACAGTAATGTGCCTTTATTCGTTCAACTGTAATGTAATGAGTGACAATGAATGCCTGAACGTATGTTGGTCTTCATCAGACTAGCTGTGACAAAGCCAATCTGTCACTTCTCCTGCATCCAGCAGGACGTCATCAGGTCTGATTTATTCAAACGCTGAACAGAAACTGGAGTGAAATGATGGACTGAATGAGCTGAGATTTCCACAGCAGGTTACTGCACCGCTTGAGAAATGATTTCTGTATTTTCCTTTTAATCTAAAACTGAAATAAAAAACTATTTGTGGAGTCTTCATTTTCTATTTTGATGGGATTGGTTATTTTATTGTTTTGCTCAAGTATTTTCTTATTCATAGAGAACCACAGAATCGCACACACTGTTAATCACTTGCAATTACTTTATTATGAAAGTTTCGGTCCTGGGTTTCCCATTCACCAGTTTTTATGCGCGTTTTCAATTTTGTGCTTTAAAAAACCTGAGTGGAAATGCTGGAAATTCAAAATTAAGTCTAAATATCGCTAAAAGGTTTTTACGCCTGGTTGAGGTGGAAAAATTGGTGTAGCAATGAAAGCAAAATGTGACAAAGTGCAATGGAAACAGACCTGGCGAACAAATCATGACGTTCATGAAGCATGTGACTTAAACGTCCACTGAAGAGATGAAAAATAGCAGCAGACAAAACAATCAGATCTGTGTGGAGCGACGAGGAGATGTAATGCTCCTCAAATTAATACATGAAAACAGAAATGCCATATTTCCATCATGTTTTTCAAATCATTTTCATTCGTTTGAGGTTTGACTGGCGCTCTTTTAATTACGTCATCTTGTTGCGCCCTCTTCTTCTGCAATGATTTAATGGCACCCAAATGGAGAATTAGCGCCACCAGCTGTTTACAACTCTTAACATTCACATAACAGTAGTGGATGGAAACACACATTAATTACCATTTTCTTTTACCGATTTTCTGGATTTTTTTTTTAATTAAATGTGTGTTAAACTTGGATGGAAACTTGACAAATGAGGGTAACTCTCAGAGAGTGAGTGGTTCCCACCGCCGCTCTTGTGAGGGTGCAAAGCTATTTTTCAGCTTGCTGCATGACCACGTTAACCACAAAAAAAAAAAAAACATCTAGGAAAACAATGGAGGAGCCATTTTTACTGGTATTAGTTCCCTGAATTTTACACCTCTTCACTAAGAGTGAACAAATGTTTCAAAAAACAGAAACCCGAGCTTAAACCATCTCCTATATTTTCAGCTACAACCCACAATAATGACAAGAGAGTAAGATCTGGTTTTGTCTCGTTCTGCTAATCAACACATTCGGGTGATGCCAACCTAAATGTCATGTGTTTCCACAGACATACTCGACTTCAGTTGACACTGTATAGTGACACTAATCGAAGCCCATTTTTGCTGTAACTAACTGGGAAACCGTAATGCTCCCATACAGCAGATCTTAATGTCACGAGAGGATCCTCCAGCTCTGGTCTCTCATTTGTATTTTCCATTCGGAGGCAGCGACACTAACTGAGCTTGGCTAACCAAAACTTTACAGGTAAAACTCACGCTGTAGAATTTCTGTTCTATTTTGACAGTAATTGTTTGGGTCGCAGGGCGTACCGAACCGAGGAAGTCACATACAGAACCGAACGTCCTGTACTGAACGGTTGGGGTTTACATCCCTAGAAATGTGTGGTTTAGTTTGTGGTATATCTTTGGGGTTCCTGTTATTTTGTCCAATCCTGCACTTTACTCTGAAAAGGTTGCAAACAACTAAAAAAGCTCAGCAGACATTTCTCCTTCATTAAGTAAAAGCTGTGACATTTAAGGCTAATGCTATTATTGAGGGGCTATGTTCTATGAGCACTGACAAAGCCTGGCCAGGAGTGAGAAAGATTAAACAGCAGTGCTTTAATTAAACTAAACTAAACTAAAATAACTTATCGACAGTCAGCGCTTCACATTGGGCTTTGTAGCTGGCACGAGTTACAAAATGCCGTGAGAGGATCAAGAGGCAGGAAGAAGGACTCCATCTCTATATTCATCATCAACATATTCACATGAGCACCTTTTAACGAACGCATTGTGCGTTAGATTGTCTTTGCGTTAAAGATTGCTCCATGAAAACATTGGCTGGTTCACAGCAGATGAACCTGTGATGAAGAAAGACACAAGTAGGTCTAATCAGGCAGCTCTATAGATTCTATAGAAGAGGTGTACGGATTCACTTTTTCACACCACACCACCTCCCTTAACACCAACTTAACAAACTCTGTGGCTGCAATGGGTGACTGTGATACAAGCCATTGGAAGTGACAGCAGACAGCCAGTGCTCTGAAAGAAAAAAAAGAAGAAACAAAAGAGAAAAACTACAGGCATCTCAACTGACACTGAAACATCAACGGTACAATCTCTTTTTCATTATTTCTGCACAAAACATGTGTTTAAATACTCTTACTGTCTGGAAACATTACAGTTGATTTGTCAGTTTGAGGATAAATTGTAGAGATGATGCTTTTGTTTTTAAGGACTCTGGCTGCAAGTCATCTAAGACACAAATCCTGAATGCAAAATAGTCACCTAATCCTATTTTGAAAATCACAAGGACTGTAAGGGATATGTACAGCAAAATCATGTACAAATCAACCCACTTTGTAGATGACTAGGATCAGGCTTATCTTTTAGGGAGATGGCAATCAACAGACAGAAACCGGGCAGCGAGCATGAGCAGTGATAGCCACCACATTCAACAAAAAGCTTTGCTAATTTATGCTGCAATCTGTGCATTGAAAAGGGAAAGAAACAGAGGAAGAATGCTAAATCTAGACAGCTACTCTCTCAGTTAGAGCACATCGCAATTTGCCATTTGCTTGTTGTTTTCTGCCAGTTTTTTTAATTTATTTTTATTTCTCCTGCTTGCACACATGAGGTCAACAACTTCCCGGTCATAAATATGAGACAAGCTTATACACAGATAAGTAATTTATGTTGTTTTGAAAGGAGGCACTCAAAAAAAAAAAACAAAAAAAAAAAACTCAAGAGCTTGTTGAGCATTTTTCAATAAAAACTGATGAACATGTACACTATTTATGTCAAAAATCAGCCCTTGGTTCAATTTAGCCTTTATTAAAATCTGCCCACAGTCAATAACACTTTACTGCTGTTTAAGGTAATGAGAAATAATATGATGATAAGATGCTGAAAGCTATTCACACATTTAAACTGTCTGATGTTGCTCATTTACATAATTGAATATTCTTCTGTATGAAGGAGTCGCCTGTGAGAAAAATCTTAAAACCTTGTATTGTATTTTTGATAGGTTTTCACTGATATCTCAGTAAATTAAAAAAAAAACTAATTTGTGTGTAACGACAACAGAAGTGGACCAGAGCCATTAACACGTTATCAATAATACAGATGAAACCTAATTACCCGGAGAGACTAAATAAACGCTGTGTGACGGAGAAGACAAGTAGCAGCCCCAAGCAGCCTGACTGACTGCAACACTCGAGTAGAACATGACAGAAAACACGGGTTTCTGTCACACAGCATTTAATCACTCTCTCTAGTTAATCAAGTTTCACGTGTTTCATTGATTACATGTGTTTCGTCTGCGTTCTGGTCCACGAGCCGCGAGCCACAACTATATACACCCGTACCTCTGACATCTTGGGGGGGAAATATTATGCTACAATTCTGTTTAGGCAACTAAAACCAGCAAGTTAGGTTTCAAGAAAGATGCTGGTCATAGTTACATTTTTAAAACAAGTACTGAACAAGACTGGACGCAAGTCTGAGTCTCCAATGTCAGGGTAGAAAGTCATCCTGGCTTAGTTGCAATAGTTGTATATCAACGTAATTCTTAGAGGACAAGGTTGAACAAAAGCTAATTTTTTTGAACCATAAAAGAGAGGCTGTATGACAACAAACGCCTACACTGTATTTTCTTGGTCAGATGTTTAAAGATTTCATGATTAATTATTAATATTGTTCTGCAAACAAACAAAACTATGACCATCAGACATTTGTTAGTTTGCAAGAAGCGTAGCAGAGCTTCATCATGCACAGATGTACATTATGAATTTGTTTACTCTGTCACAGACATGAATGCATATCTGGCGTTAGTAGAATTAATTTTCTGAAGAAATGTTGCCGTCAAGCAGAGTATCGCTTGGAAGAACTACAAAGGCAAACAGGGTGAAACATAAACAGCATATTAATTCTCACTTCTAACTACTTCTTCCTTTAAGGGGAAAACTAGACTACTGTGTTTCCAGAGTCAAGGATGGTGTCTTGCATTTAGACATCACCGTTTTATATGCAAGAAGCTGAATTTCATCTAAACGTTTGAGGAAAACTTTGGTGGGTGAATGTATCTGTAGAGAAAATGATTTTGCTTGGCAGGTGCTTTTTTTAACGTGTACCGAAGAATGGTGATTAAATTTAACACAACAAACTCAGCTCAGATGCAGATTAATGTCCAATGTGTATAGATATATATACAATGTGTAGTTTTTGGACTCTATCTTTGTTTTTTTGAAATGCGGAACGCCTTCTGCACTGCATGTCACAGTCTGGCCTTTCTGCCACTGGATGCCCCAAATTTTCTCTCAGCTGAATTTACACAACCTGAGGTCACTGTCACTGCCCACAAGAACACATATTCAGAAACAAACACACCCAGAGAAACTGAGCTGTCTCCTGGCTCTTAAATCCCAAAGCAAGGACACGCCGGTTGTCCTAAAAGTCTAGGGTTAAAATGGAAAGGTGAACGTGACTTTGCCGTCTGGACTTCTTGAATGTGGAACAATGTGCTGAACAATGAACTGCCTCACTTCTGAATTTATTTTTTAAACTGACAGACTGTTGGACTGTTTTGGTTTTGTTTTGCCCATTGTTATGTAACCAGCTGTATTCATGAGACTGACAGTACACAGCAGCAATTTGTGAAACAGCTTTGCAAACTGACACAAGAAAGAAAGCTTTTTCTTATTATTATTTTGTGCATATGTGCTCATCTAATCCGAGCTGCACCTTAAAGACATTGATGAATAACCCTTCTGTGGGGATCAGGGGTGAAACAGCTCTTACTTATTAATTGATATTTCCATTTCAAAAGGTTCCCAGCCGCTGCTGATTCCTGGCAGATAAGCTGCAAGATCACCTGGGTTGCAGCTGGGCAGCCATTAAATCCAACTACCGCTCTCACTACTACACACCTTCGCTGTTCCAGTTTGGCTTCAGATGAAAAATGAGCCTGAGTTATTGTTATTATTGCGTTGCGATACGGAGATACCAGCTGTGCTTCAAACAACCTGTAAGCTACTTAGCACATTTTACCTCTGCTTTCAAAGAGGCTTACAGGATAATAATATCAACAACATCAAGTTATTTTGAGTTCATTGATGATTGTCAAGATCTGAGAAAAGTGCAACCCCATAGACCTCATTGTATTTTCGTATAATACAGGTACATAAAAGCCTTTTTTCATTATGTGCTATTCATATAGCCACAATGCTTTTTGACAGATTGAAATCTATGCGCTGATGTAATAAATATGGTTTCAACACAGTGCAATTCCCTTTGGTATGGGGTTTTTTGTGTGCTTCGCCTAGCAGGAAATATTAACATTTTGGCAGATGGCAACGTGACAGTGTTTTGGGGGGAACTGACTCTCAGGTGATTGTGTATTTAATCTTTTTAAGCTTGAGAGCACACTCAAGCTTCTTAAGGAGGAATCCCAAAAGCAGCACCAAGTTCCTGTCAAAAAGCAGTCAGATTTGCTTTTCTGTTTTTAAAAGGGTAAGTCTGGTGATATTCTATATTTTTCTTATTGCCAAGAAATCCCAAGAAAGAAAAGACCAAAACCAACAATGAATTGATTCTACTAACAAGTGCTGTGTGTGTGTGTATCTAAAGCTTGATATATCTTATTCCTCTGTGTGTGTAAAAACACATCAGTGAAGTACAGTGTTGCACATGTTCCTTTATTACCATGAAAACAGCCACTGTAGTTTCTTTTGTCTCAATTTCACATACAGCGTCCAGCTGCCAGAAACACTCAATACAGCATCACATGTGTATTAATCTGTGGCTGGAAATAATCCCCAACAAATGCGCTATTTTCTCCTGTTTGAGTAATGTTTTCTAAAAAAGAATGACTAAAAAAGCTGTTTTAGTAAATTACTGAGTCTTTTTAAAAACGATATATTTGTGACCTGTTTTTAAAGATTTACATATTCAGAAGGAATGAATGGCTGAGTGCCACAGGCAGGATATGGATGCCATGGTCATTTATATGCCATAAAGTAACACGAAACAGACCAACACATTGTTGGTTCTGGTCTTTTCATGGGATTGATGACAGTAAGAAAATATATAGTAGCGCCAGCCTTCTCCTTTAACAAAAAAACAGGAAGACACGTAAATTCTACAGATAATACAACAAAAGTAAAAACATTATTTTGTATCAGACTTCAAATATTTGTCGGTTTAATCTGCCAGTAGTACTTGTACTAA
This sequence comes from Macquaria ambigua, assembly GCA_008360985.2. Lineage (NCBI taxonomy): Eukaryota > Metazoa > Chordata > Actinopteri > Centrarchiformes > Percichthyidae > Macquaria > Macquaria ambigua. Next base: position 170,497 of record VMKM01000802.1, read on the forward strand.
TTAGAACATTTTCATGCCAAAAAACGCAAGCAGAATTTCTCAAAGAAAATTGTATTTCTGCCAGATGTGACACACAAACACTGCAGTGCTTTGATTCAGAGTGTGTGTGTGTGTGTGTTTGTGGGGGACTCTGGCAGTCTGTTAATGAAGAATTAACACAGAAACACACACAACAGAGCAAATATGCCAAGGTAAAAAATAAAAATCAATTTCAGTTTTTTTTACTGAATCTGGACACTCAAGGGCTGATTTAATACAAGAAGGCTACTGATTTACCTCCAACATGTGCATCAAAGGCTTTGTGAAATGGGGTTGGAGCTTGCACGTATGTGTCCAAATGCATGCGTGAGCAGATATAGATAGAACCAAAATTTGTGATGCTGATGAACCCGTGGCCCTGAGCGAACGGCCTTTCAGGTGGTAAGAGGCAGATGTGTCAGCTGGTATCGGCTGAACTCGACCCTGATGCCTGTGCCAATCAGGATCCAGGCTTTATTCCTGCCGCGCACCCCACTGTGCATTTACCCCACAAGCGTTAACCCTTTTCTTCTGCAGAGCACCAATCCCCCAGAGTTACTCTGCTTAACAACATGGTGCTTTTCAGAATAGTAGGTAAGGCTGGTAAAATCCTAACTGGTCAGTTATGCCTTGGTATAATCTTTGAGTGTTTTTATATCAAAATCCCTCTCTTAAAAAAGTGAAAATATTTTGATGACTCATGTTGAACTCGGAGTACACATAAATCTATCCGTTCAAATGTGATAACTTGACTGTTTGCTTGTAGGTTGCAGTAACTAGCAGTGCAATATGATGGATCAGGAGATCTCAGTCAGCAAAAAAAAAACAAAAAAAACTTTCATTTCCTAAAGAGTGTGGTTGTGCTCTAATTTATTCATTCCTCCGTCATCTTCCTCCTCTGTATCCAACAGCATGGAGGAGGACCGTGTGGTTGGCGGCCAACAGTCCTCCTACAGCTCTGTAGTGCTCAAGTCAAGCCCACATTTGAACAAGCCAATCAAATCAATTGATTTAAATCCCTCTTGTAACTATAACCCACATATTCAGTTTCACTCAAAAAATACTAATACTTACTTAACGTTGCTTTTTAATGCTGTTTGTATGCTGTTAGTATTTTATATAAAGCCCCATTTTTGAAAGTGGTTAGATACCATTATTTATTCTGCTCTATAGCCCTGTTCCACTGATGGGAAATCTTAATGCTTCAGCATACAGCGATATTTTAGACAAAAGTGTTCTTCCAGCTTTGTGTTTGGCTCTTTCCTGTTTCCTGTGCACAAAGTGAGGCCTATAAAGAAATTGTTTCCCCAATTTTGTGTGGAAGAACTTGACTGGCCTACACAGAGCCCTGACCTCAACCCCATCCAACACCTTTGGGATGAACTGCAACGCCGACTGTGAGCCAGACTTTATTGCCCAGCATCAGTGTTGGACCTCACTAATGCTGGCTGAAAGGGAGAAAATCTCTGAAGCCAGGCTCCAACATCTGGTGGAAAGTCTTTCGAAGGCTGTTATGGCAGCGGATTAATGGTTTTGGAATGACATGTTCAACAATTACATGTGGGTATAACGTTAGGATGTCCATCTACAGTACATATAGCTTTTTTTCTTTTATTTTATGTCTTAGTGAACTGAAGACAATTTCCCATGAAAAATAACATTTTATTCTTTTCTATTCATGGGGCTGTTACACAAAAGCAATTTGTGTTCCCCCGCTTTCATGCAGGGTCACCTTTCACTGCCATGCTGCACTCAAATGATTGTTGCTCACAAATTGAAGATAAATCTTTTGAGTCCCACAAGGGCCTTGCATGCTCATGCACAGGTCACAAGTATGGCATTTGTTTTGATGAATGAAACATGTCATAACCAGCGAGAGTAAATGATTTCATGTTGCAAATGTTGCAAGCTTGAAGTCACACACTCACACCAGGGTAAACTATCCAACACAAAACATCTCATGAACAAAAAGTGCTCAAATGACTAAAATGAATTCAACTCTATAATTATAAAGAATACTGAATAATTTGATAGTTCTGGACTCAAATATGAGGATTTTTAGCTTTTGCACCAGCAAAGTCTTCCAATGCTGGTGACTCAAATGTCATGCAACACTGAGCAACTGAAGGCGTTGAAAAAACCCTCAAATCCACATTGAGGTTGCAGTTTCCTCTTCCCTGTGTGTGAACTCTTGCTGCCTGACACTTCAAATGTTTGGGAGTCTACCAGCTCAGAGGGGACTTGTGCCGACACTATGCCAAGCCAGAGACAGAGGGATTTCTGAGTCAATCCCCAGCCAGTTCGAAAACTCAGAACTGAGGAAGTGACCCCCAGGGGTAAAGCAGTCACTGCGATTAGCATCCTGTCTGCACAGTCACTGGAGACAAACGCCCTGCTGTGTGTACAATACTTCAGAGGGAAAAATGCCCGACAGATGCTTCAACCCTTCAACCACCCTGAGGAAAAACTTGCTCCCAGACTTCCTTATTGTTCCTCTAAGATATGACTCAATGCCTTTTAACAAATAACAAATGACTGTGGTATAAAAACGTCCAAATTACTTTTCTAAACCAATCAACAACATCCTGTGCTTGGTCAAAAATAGGGGTGGGCGATATGGCCAAAATCTTCTATCATGGTATAATTAATTTTATATCATGGTAACGATATATATCATAATACAGTAATTGTTCTGTAAATTCAATTAGGAAGTGGTTCAAAATAACCATACTGTACTTCATGCTCTGTATTTACAATTTCATTCTCCTCCTCCATGTTTTCTTGTCACTCTCTTCTTCTGTTGGGGTTGGAAAACAAGCTTAGAGGTGCATTACCGCCACCAACTGTCGCGCACGTGGTGAGCAGTCCTGCTGCCCAAATCACGTTACCTTGCGAGGCAGGTGGATTTGCGAGATCACGCAAGAATCCAGCCCTGAATATATAGCAGAGACACTTAGGGGTAGCTCCCGCGGTGGAAACGGTACTGCCAAATCTCTACCGGTGGACACATTTCTACCGTCATATCGCCCAACACTAGTCAAAAGGCAGAAAATGTATCAAAAATGCAGCAATAGGGGATGAACAGGACCAAATTCACGCTTCTAATTAAGTTCAATCTTATTAACTAATTTGCCAAATGGTCTTGAAAGGAAGCAAACATTTAACCAAAAGCAGAGTTTGTTTTGTACTTGCTGGCAAAATTAAAAGTAACACATATGCAGTTTGAGAGCAGCAAAGTATTTTATAACATGTCATAGTTGTTTCTTCTTGTAGACAGTAAAGACGTTGATTCTCATGTTTCTCCCGGAACGAGTAGTCATGTAATAAACTACAGATCATTACACATCGAGCAATTGCACGGAGAAGAAATGTACACACACACACACACACACACACACACACACACATATATATATATTAAACATTTAATATTCTATTAGAGGAAAAAAATTGAACTAATTCTGAAGCTTTAACACTCAATTTTACAAATATAAGAAGTTAAGAGACAGTCTGAAGGAAAATAACAAACAACTAGAGTTATTAAAAAAGTTATTGAATCAGTATGTAGCTCATCTCATCGTCACTTCTTATGAGATAAAAATCAGCTTCCCATTCAAGTCTTAAGATGCCTGAAACTATCTGGTGTTAGCTATGATTCAGACATAATGTAGGGCAGAGCTGGGTGAAATGTGCCACTGCTAGAGGCATCTTTAAAGCAACGGGAGCCCAGTCATGTAAGACCAGTACAGTATGTAAGGTTGTCGCACATCACAGGAAATCTTCCATAATATTTTGTAACACAAACAGCATGAATCTGTCTTTTCTGAAGTCGGTGATCCCCTTAATCCCCTCAGGTGAATGATGTAGACTAGTTATATAGCTATCTTGCTGATCTTCCTCACTCAGATTAGTCACACTAGCCTATAGCTACTGTATATATGTTAGTTAATTAGCTTTCCCACTGACCTCCCTGGATCAGTTTTTTCTTGTGTTGGCTTTGTAGTCAAGTCAAATTAACCCCGTCAGCTGCCACTGAATCACCTAAAAATGTGCTGGGAACACGTCATGGGTGGGCGCCTAATCACAGCCCAATGGGAAGATATCCTGAAATCTACAACAGAGCTGTGTAAGGTTTAAGTTATCAGAATCAGAATCAGAATACTTTATTGATCCCCTCAGGGGAAATTATGCGGTTACGGTCGCTCACATGTACAGAGAAGTACTAGTAGAAAGGAAATAAATAAATGAAATATAAATAGACATAAAATATAAGTGTAAAATACAATAAGTACAAATTAGAAAAAATTGCAATAATAAAGAGAAGGTTATTGCACATTGTAATGAAGAAGTTATTGCACATAGTTATGAATACTATGAATAAGTTATTGCACTTAGTTATGAATACGTTATTGCACATCATGAGTCCGTAAATGAGTTCTGCTCAGGTGTCTGACACTCTGAGGGAGGAGTTATAAAGTTTGATCGCCACAGGCAGGAATGACTTCCTGTGGCGCTCTGTGGTGCATCTTGGTGGGATCAGTCTGTCACTGAAAGTGCTCCTGAGTTTGACCAGCACGTTGTGGAGTGGGTGGGAGGTGTTGTCCAGGATGCTACGTATTTTAGACTACATCCTCCTCTCTGACACCGCTGTCAGAGAGTCCAGCTCCACCCCAACAACATCACTGGCCTTTCTGATCAGTTTTTTGAGTCTGTTGGAATCCGCCACTCTCAGCCTGCTGCCCCAGCAAACGACAGCAAACAGGAGAGCGCTGGCCACCACAGACTCATAAAACATCCTCAGCATCGTCCTGCAGATGTTGAAGGACCTCAGCCTTCTCAGAAAATAGACGCGGCTTTGTCCCTTCTTGTACAGGGCTTCAGTGTTTGTAGACCAGTCCAGTTTATTGTCAATGTGCACTCCCAGGTACTTGTAGGCCTCCACAATGTCCACACTGACCCCTTGGATGGAAACGGGGGTCACCGGAGTCTTTTTCCTCCTCAGGTCCACAACCAGTTCCTTTGTCTTTGTCACATTTAGTTTCAGGTGATTATCCTTGCACCATGTGACAAAGTTTCTCACCACTGTCCTGTACTCAGCCTCCTCACCGTTACTGATACATCCAACCACAGCAAAGTCATCGGAAAACTTCTGAAGATGGCAGGACTCTGTCTGGTAGTCTGAAGAGGAAGGGAGAGAGGACTGTCCCTTGTGGGGCCCCGGTGTTGCTGACCACCCTGTCCGACACACAGTGCTGCCGGCGCACGTACTGTGGTCTTCCAGTCAGGTAGTCAACGATCCAGGACACCAGTGGGGCATCTACCTGCATTGCTGTCAGCTTCTCACCCAGTAGAGGCGGCCTGATGGTGTCGAATGCACTGGAGAAGTCAAAGAACATGACCCTCACAGTGCTCGCTGGTTTGTCCAGGTGAGCATAGACGCGGTTAAGCAGGTAGATGATGGCGTCCTCTACTCCAAGTCGGGACTGGTAAGCGAACTGTAAGGGGTCCAAGTGTGAATTGACCATGGGCCAGAGCTGTTCCAGGACCAGTCTCTCCAGGGTCTTCATGATGTGGGAGGTCAGAGCCACCGGTCTGTAGTCCTTCAATCCACTGGGACATGGCGTCTTAGGCACAGGAACGAGGCAGGACGTCTTCCACATCACGGGGACCCTTTGAAGATTCAGGCTCATATTGAAGACCTTCTGAAGTACTCCACCAAGCTGGAGGGCGCAGGCCTTGAGCACCCTGGGGCTGACACCATTCAGGGCCTGCAGCCTTTCCTGAGTGAAGTCTCCTCAGCTGTCTGCTCACCTGGTCAGCTGTGAAGCTCATCGCGGAAGTTTCCAATGGGGAGGAGTGGAGCCATCGTGCTGCAGAGGGCAGCTGGTGGGGGAGCCAGTGGGGGGAGGAGTAGGACCCTCACCAGAGGGTGGGGAGCAGCAAGGAGGGGGAGGAGGGGGTAGTGGAGGTGAGGGTGCTGCATGGCAGATAACAGAAGAGTCAGGTGGGGGCAGGGCAGAGGCCGCTGTATCAAATCTGTTGAAAAACAGATTGAGTTCATTGGCCCTGTCCACACCACCATCAGTCCCTCTGCCGACCGGCCTGAAGCCAGTGATGGTCCTCATGCCACTCCAGACCTCTCTCATGTTGTTTTGCTGGAGTTTCCCCTCCAGCTTCCTCCTGTACTTCTCCTTGGCCTCTCTGATCTTCACCCTCAGGTCCATCTGAATGGTCCTCAGCTCCTCCCTGTCCCCAGCTCTAAAAGCCCTCTTCTTGGCATTCAGGATGGCTTTAATGTCCTTTGTTACCCACGGCTTGTTGTTCGAGTAACAACGGACAGTCCTTGTTGGGACAATGGAGTCCACACAGAAGTTAATGTAGTCCGTTATGCACACTGTGAGCCTATCAATGTCCTCACCCTGTGGCTCACAGAGTGCATTCCAGTCAGTCACCTCAAAACAGCCCCTCAGTGACTCCTGGGTCTCCTCTGACCATCCCCTCACTGTCCTGGTAGTCACTGGCTGTCGTTTAACCAGGGGCACATAACAGGGTTTGAGGTGCACCAGGTTATGGTCTGACCTGCCCAGTGGGGGGAGGGGGGGAAGAGCTGTATGCATCCTTCACATTAGCATACAGAAAGTCCAGGGTCCCCTCCTCTCTGGTTGAAAGTTAGCTTCAATGCTATATTTTACACAGAGCTTATCTAACACTGTGTAGATTAAAGAAATGTGCTGGCATGATTGTGGAGAGGTTGGCACATGTCATGGCTTTGCCCTGATGTGAAGAGGTTATAGAAGGATGTAATTGATTCTGTTGTCTCCGTAGTCAATGGTAATCCTTTCTGAATTTACTGATGTTCGTTCTTTGTTTGGTGTCTTTGTATTTCCAGGTAATCTTCTTTATATCATCTTTTATTGTATTGAATGTCTCAACTTGAGAATCTAAAGAAAGAGCAGTGCAGTTCCTTACTACATCTACATTTCTGGCAGTAAAAGGGACAATCGTAATGACCTGGAAAATACAGAAAAGGGACTGTCATAGTATGAATAATTGGATCAAATAATATATGGATTGCGGTAATGGACATATAGAATATATACAGTATGATTTGATGGGAAGGAAATGGATATATATGTACATCTAAAAACAACTAACTTTTGACCAGAAATAAAAACTACAATAAGACAATTTTAACAATTAGTTTGTTATTTCAATTAGTACAGGGGAGATAGTCTTTCTTCCAGTGAGGAGTCTTACTGACTGACTCCCACATACAGAGAGATCTAGTAATCGAAGACATGAGGAAATAAAAGCGTATACAACAGTCTCCAGGTCTCTACTGTACACGTAAGAAAATATATTATTTCCGCAATAGACCTAAAGCTACTACTTGCTGTTGGCACAGTTTCCCACACTTTAAATCAAAAGTGATACCTTAATTTCTTGTATGTATATGAATTATTGAGGACTGAGGTTTAAGAATGAATAACGTAACATTTAACAAGTCAATTTTTAAGTTAGTAAATGATTTGTAAAGGCACTTTGTTATACTATCAAATGATTCTGGTCCCAGTGTGTTGTGTTTATTGCAATGGTAGTTACGGTATTTCCCTTTTTCCATAAAAAATCAAGTAATAGGCCTACAGCTTTGAAATGCCAGCCGTTACACAGCTGGTGAAGACATTAAAACTAGATTTATGAACCAGATGTACAGTATTATCTAGGCATTAACAAGGTGGAAACATGTCCGGTGTAAACAGTAGGGAGGGGGGATCTTCGTCAATCTCAAGATTCGATTCAGAATAGAAATCCTGATTTAAAAACGATTTTGTAATGAAGTAAATAGAATGTGGGCACTATCTTTAGGATCCTTACTCCTGTGCACTGTAGTAGTAGTAGTCCACTGAAATACAATATGAAACAAAGCTGGCAGTTAATCTAAACGGTCCTTACATTTTGGAAATACAACGCTATGCTGGACAGTTAACAAATGAAGGTGTAGTAGTGCTGTAAGGAGGCGTTCTCGTGCATTTAGAGCTGATGTTGAAGGTTGGAAGGTTGAGAGGATCAAAACATTTGTTGAAGTTTTTACTTTTGGCCAAAACAGAAAAAGGAAGAATCTTTGTAAAGTGCAGTTCATTTCTAATTTAACCTCCTTTAAATTTGTCTTTAAAGCTTGGTCACAAACCACTTTGGAACCTGACAATATCAAAAACCTGGGATCTTGAGTTATGATTTTTCTATGATATCATAACTCAAAAATTATTTATTTTTTTAAATTATTGTTTTCCCTGTTATTTCCTGTTTTAGGACAAAATTCTTGTTTGAACGGGTGTAGAAATTATATAATTTTGTATTACATATAGTATTTGACATGTATGTACTTTTATGTATGTACTGTAAACTTATGTATGTGTGTTTGTTTATGTTGCAATAAAATATAAAATAACATTTAAACACTTTGGAACACCATAATTCATGCATCCTGATTTCATCTGCAAACAAAACAGAAACAAACACACACACACACACACACACACACACACACACACACACACACACACACACACACACACAGAGCCCCAGTAGAAGTAAAGTTTTTGACACTTTTCAAACAGTCCGAGCTGTACGGACCGCCCCCACTCTCTGCAGGTTCTGTGCATATAAAACACTGCTATTGTCATCCTGTGTTCACTCAGTGGAAAAAAAAAAAAGAAGCAGCCGTACCTGTCGGCATTGCAGGGTGTCCGTCATCCGCTACGGTAGACTGCCTTCTTGTTACCATGGTGACTTTCATTAGTGCTTGAATTGGAATAAAAAAAAGGTTCCAGTGTCTAAACCATAAGCTTGGACAACATGCACAGCGTTATGATGGGAAGAGGTTTGTGTCTGGCTTGATTAGATAAATACACCGATCAGCCATAACATTATGACCACTGACTGGCCATAATGGAGGAACATAGATTATCTCGTTACAATGGCACCTGTCAGAGATATATATATATATACACATACACATACACATACACACATATCTCTCTCTCTCTCTCTCTCTCTCTCTCTCTCCACTAATTCTAATTTCACATCTGATGTCTAACCCTCACTTTTAAAATTTATAGTTGCATTTTGTTTTGTGGAAAAGTATTAACTATAGATTAAAAGATTTAATTCTGTGCCTTTATGTACCGAATGTACTGTAAAATAAATAAACAAATAAATAAATAAATAAATAAATACTAGAAGCAAAGAAGGCAAGCACACAGAAGAAGAGATAACGGTGAAGTACAGTGTACATCATTTTAATGATCAGATATGGCATATTGGACAATTATCTTTCGATGTCAGCTCTTCCTATCATTGTGAAGCAGAATTCACCAAGCGTTGGATTGTGCACCCACTAATAGGGAAAGTGAGCTGGGATTAGACTCTGAAACTGGGATTAGACTCTGAAACAGTATTTACGTAGACCATAAATACTGTTTCAGAGTCTTCTCTATTCTGCCTTTACTTGAATAACTGTCAGGAAATCTTGAAGAAGAGTCATGTCTTCATTAGTCTGAAATTTGTTCAAACTTTAAGATAATACGTCTAGAATGTTTTTTTTAAGTCATAACCACAGCATATTGCCACAAAGACAGCTTCAAAAATCAAGCAACTTTATTTATTTAGCACTATTTTGATACACAAAAGTAATTCAAACTAAATGCTTTAAGCTACATAAGATACATAAAATACATTAAAGTGTAACTACACCCTCAGGTTCAGCTAGAACCGTCTCTCCCAGCAAATCAAAAAAATGCAATGAGTGAGGGAACAACACCTGTAGGGGGCGTGGCCTCGTGGCTACGTAGTGTGTGGGTCAGGGGACACGGGGGAGACTGACTGACACTGATTAGAGTCTTTATATATAAATTTCATGACGTAGACAGGTCCCAACCGGTTGATTCTGTGTCAGCATTGGCCTTGCAAGTTTCAGGGCTGATCTGAAACAGTAGATGGCATGTTGAGCCATTTTAAACCCATGAAATGCAGATTTTTATACATTTGGTAAGAAATGTCAATATTAACACCAGCATTGATGTGTTTCATCTTAGTACGGTCATTTCATTTAGTGTACAGCTCAAAAACCACGTTTAAGTGTGCAGCACCTCTTTAAATAAGAAATAAAGCTGAAGACATTTACAACACAAACTTCAAATGACAAAAAAAGAAAAGAAAAGATAAAAGAAGCTACAAAGATAAAAGCACACAGACATAAATGGTGCTGACAAAGTGAGTTCAGACGGGTTTAAGATCCAGTTCAGAGGGATTCGTCCATAAATACTGAATACAGCCAGCTGGCCGACATACACCCCCTGTGGCTGGCCCTGTCTGCCGTCTCCACATCAGTACTGGACTGTGATAGACTCTTCACCGACAGAAGATTTTGAAGTCTAAAGTCTCTTATTCTGCAACTGAGCCTGAACTGATTGTTGCACCCCAGACAGCTCGAGGACAGCAGCATTTTTCTTTCTCCTCTCCAGGCTTGTTTGGGCAAAAAAGGGACAATCGAGCCCGATATCTGATATTTAACAACAATAACACACATACCTACATTTATCAGTATGTGGTAGTAAGTAGTCAGAAGTAATGGTACGCAGGTGTGCAAAAATCACAAATGCCAGTACTCCAAAAAAGTCCAAAACTTAACGACAAATAGGTTTTGGGCAAACTCCATCCACTGATGATGAAGATGATGATCGAAACCTCCAGACCTGCTACTAAATGGAGCTTGTGGCGAGATTATTTTTGTCAGCGGCCATCTCCAAGGTCAAGAATGAACTTTTAAGCCAACATGAATGTGAGGTCTTTAAAATGCTTAGAAAAAAAATGGATAATAAACATCTATAATTCCATGATAACTGGCCAAAGTCCATCTGCTAATGAAGATCATGTGATATGATCAAAAGCTCAGGAACAGCTACTACATGGACCTTCTGGTGAGATTATTTTGTTGACAAATAGGTCATTTGTCACTCGGTGCCTTCAAAAACGAAACATCAAGGTTTTCTGATGTGCTTCCTCTATGGTTAAGGTTTGGTTAAGTTTAGGCAACTAAACCTACTTGGTAACATTTATGGAAAGATCAACCTCACTGTTCAAAGAAACCAATGTTGACTGCAGGTAGGATATGAGCCGCAGCCTTTGTATGCCTAGCCTGACATCGCCACACCAAGTCGCAAATGCAAATATTGACATTTCTTACCATATTTATAAAAATCAGCATGTCATGGGTTGAAAATGGCTCAACACGTCATCTACTGTTTCAAATTAGCCCTGAACCTTGCAAGGCCAATGCTCACACAGAGTCAACCGGTTGGGACCTGTCTACGTCATGAAATTTATATTAAAAAAGACTCTAATCAGTGTCAGTCAGTCTCCCCTGTGTCCCCTGACCCACATAACTATTACATTCATACAAATACAATAAAAAGTGTTTTAAATAGCTTTGCTTGATTGTTATTTCTCCAACATGTAATTTTTATTTGAAATTGTCTAACATGTTATATCGTGCAATTAATAGTAGAAAATAACTATTTTCTACCTGGTGGCACCGTTTCTTAACAACAAAAACAAACAAGCAGCCGGGAACACTATACCTCGCTCTGGATCTGTCAGTGAGGAGGGGTTTTTTTTGTGTGTTTGCGTGGGCTTCAATCAAACACGGAAATCAGGTGCAGTGGAGACTATACTATATTTTTCTTCAAAAGTGAGTGTGTGTGTGTGTGAGTGTGAGTGTGAGCGTGTGTGTGTGTGTGTGTGTGTGTTTTAACCCTTTGATGGAAGACTGGCAGCCTGTCCCATGTGTTTTCCCTTCAGACTGATTCACTCCAGCGCCCACAGACCTTCAAATAAATTCAAGTCAACTTGGTGCAAAGAAACCAAAACCAATCTGTCACTCTATCTGGTGGAAAAAATGTAAACGTTCAACATGGTGCTACTTGCCCCTCTGGTGCATCTGTGTTTAATGGAAACTTGACACTTTTTACTGACGCAGTCACGTGGTAGGATGCGGAGCATCAACACTAGATCATCAGGGCAGTTTGCCGTCTGTACTGAAATATGTTACAAAAGAAAGAAGTTATAAAATGGGGGCAAAGTGTAAAAAAGGAAAGAAAATTGAACATGTAAAGCAAATACAAAGAATAGTACAAGAATGAAATAAAGGCAACAGAGCATAAAACAATGCAGTGAAAGGACAATGAAGAAATGTGCAGGTTTAAAGATGACATCAGGGAAGTCGAGAAAATAAATCAACGAATTCTGTAAATGAAGAAGAAGCCAAGTGTGAAGTTGGAGCTCAACCAAACCTAAATCTGGCTACACGTCTGTTTTTTTCTCTCTTGCTCTCTGGAGAGCTGAGTTCTGCTTCTTTATTTACCCCGTCTTCATGAGACGAGGCAAAAGGAGCAGGAGAACAAATAAACGTGCGTGCATCCATTTGGCTATACTCAAATTCATATTCAAATCCTTAGAGAAAGTTTGAAAACTCAACCTCTCTCTAACCTACAGGTGTCACTTGATTACTTCAGACAACATAAATCACCTGAATGTGAATGCATCATGTTTCCAACAAACAAATGCTGATAGCAGTAAAATACCAGGGCTGTAGATTGACCGAGCTTCAACAGAGCAATCATAATTTTCAATGCTTAATTTAATTGTGAAATATTAACGAGATCTTGCAACAGTTTCATAACTACATACTTGACTTGCCTCCTTCGAGCGAAGGTGTTTTGAGAGGCTTTTACCCTTTACAGTTCAGAGAACACTCCTCATAACCTGTTTTGTCCTGCTCCCTGTGGGTCACTGTGACACTGGACACTTTGAATCAAACTCTTTTCAGGTGTGAAATAACACAAACCTAATAGGGGACCTCCATTTGCACTTAAGCCTTAAGAGTCCACTACAGTTTTCTTCAAAACGTCAACATCAGCAAAGCAATTCAAAGGAGAAGTGAGTCGCTTACAGAATCAAATGCTCACGGTTTTAGAAACTCAGTGTGTGGTTGCATTATATTACCTACAAAAACCTTTCTTTCAGTGATAACTATATTGTCCTGGTAAACAGAGTTTTCGGTTGAGAAGGCTAACTTCATAACTAAGTTGAGTCTTTTCATCACTTTCAGATCCCTGACACCCAGACAGAATTTTCTGTCGATTTTAATGCTGTTCCCTCAGGTGTTGTCTCACTTTTGAAAAGTTGCAAAGCAAATGATACTGAACATCCATTATCGGATCCAGCTGAAACAGCTGTGGGCAAAAGCTGCTCTCCTAAAAACAACAATAGAACAACTTTTTCAGCGAGACTTTGTGGGAGGACTTCCTGCCCTATCTTACTGAAACGATTCTGATGAAATTATATGTTTGAGCAAAGTTAGATTATTGCCACAAAAGTGTTTTATTTAAATCGACAAAGTTAAAGACTTGTCTAATAAGATGCTTCACAGGTTTAACCCAACAAATTATTATTTACAGAAAATATTTACAAAATATTGAGAGCAACATTGAGTGATGTGAATGTGAGAAATTATTTTGGCTCACTGGTGCGAGTGACACCCAGTTGGTAAATTCATGGATTCACTAAGCGCCGACACTAAGGAATTTATTTGCAAAAAGCAGTGTAAAAAACATTAAGGTGGGCAGCTTCTCATTTTTAGCCGGTACTCACCGGTGCTTCGCCGGTTAAAATGATAAACGTTGCTGCCAGCAGGTCACATCAGCTGTTGCTAATTAATGTTAATTCTGTGAGTAACTTGACGGCAGGCCACAAGGAAACTTGTCCGTTTTGTGGTTTAAGTGCTCTCTGCAGGCCGGTGTGTTTACTCAGGCAAAGATCATTTGTGAGGGAAGAACCTCCACTCTGTCACACCACAAGTGGATTTCAGGAGTCATTCTACCAGATAAACTTTTATTCATTTCATATCTATAATCTAAACTTATCTTAATAGTTTTAAACTAGGACCACCGGGTATTTGGATCAAGTAGCTCCTGAAAAATAAGGTGCGCACCTGTCTTTCAATGTGCCAGATACATATTTTATTAACATTGCATATCTTCTGCTGCAATGTATAGAAATATTTTTACTAGGTATTTTGAGTATGTTACGCAAACAAATTTCTACAGAGTGAATCAAGTTTCATCACATTGCATTTTCAGGCTGTAATTTTGAGTGTGCACTGAGCAGCTGTGTAGTTTAGGTAACTACAAGCGTCAGCAGCAAGCAAGTTAATACTTGTCAGTTTTCTGACTGTTGTTCAGACAGAACAAGCAATTTGAAAACTTCCCTTTAGCCTTTGAGAACTGTTTGGCATGCGTCATTATTTGTCAACCTTTTATTGACTAAATGAGTAATGAAACAAATTGTAGATTCTGATAGCCATACTTGTTAGAGAATAAACCGTATAAATTAAATAGAAAATTAAAACTTAGTTGAAAGAAACAGAAAGGACCAAAGGGGATACAGTGTATTCAAAAAACGTTTTAGGAAGTTATTTATGACATAAAACTGACTTCTGCAGCCAAAGCTCTTTAGGCAGACTAAAGTGCTGACAGAGAAGGACAAGAATACTAAAGACGCATGTTTGCAGAATAAGACAAAGATGAGAGAGAAAATATAGAAAATGTATATACTGTAGCTACACCACATAGAAAGCATTAAGGTAATGAATTGCACTGCATTGACAATTTGACAGATGAATAAATCTACCCACACTTGGAAACAAGAAATCTGTTTTATAATCCAGCAGTCCTCTACTGTATATAAACTTTCACATACTGTACATGCCGACTTGTTGAAGGGTTCACATCCACTTTCGCCACCAGTAACTCCTTCAGGCCAAGTGTGGAGCTTAAACACATCGCCATCAGCCTACATGGTTTTCTAAAATCGTCTTCTCTAAAACACCCACATACCAAGAAACATTACCCTTCATTGAGAACAACCCGATTTTGTGTCTCTTCTTTCCATCTATCGCAGGAAGAAGGTGCACTTTCTTTATTTTTTATCCTTTTCAGTTTCATTGTGATGCTGCTTGTAATGAGCAGATTCGATCCCGGCATGCTTCTGGCAAGCTGAGAGCTCAACACAAAATCCATGTTCCTATAATTGGTATCTATTAATGCACTCCGCTGTACCCAAGTTCACCAGAAGTGTTACATATTTCAATCAGCAAAAACTGCAGAACTTCAGCAGAGTTGGTTTCATGGATAGCCTACAGCATTAATGTACTGTCAACCCAGCAGAAGTGTTTATTTTGGGTGCAGCCAAGGTAGTATGTAAATCAGGAGCATCAAACCTCTCATCTGTTGTGCAATCTGCCACTTCAAAGCTGCGATCCAGTACAGAATTCAAGGCTTGGACCTCGGTGCTCAGGCATGGCTTCTAATGCAAAATGAAATAAAAAGGTTACCCCATAGAAAGGGAAACATGGCAGCTCTAACTGTCCTTAAAGAGCCTGGAGCCATGTGAGTTGAATAAAGAGTAAAGTCAATTGACCCTAATGTGAACCATCTATCAGCCATTCTCCTCTACTGCAGATGGAGCTCAAATGAGGGATTCAGGGAAGGTGCAGCAGACTCTAATAGCCACAGATCAATTCTTGACTGAATGAACAAGTTTCCTAATGAGAGGTTTTCATTTATATCACGTTTTCTAACTAACTAACCTGCACAAAACTTTTTGTCGATCCACCTCTTTGGTCCAGACTGAAATATCTCAAAAACTATTGGATGGATTGTCATGAGATTTGGTTTGACCCCCTCGGGATGAATTTTTCAAACAACTGTGGTGATCCTGACTTTTTCATCTAGCGGCATCATCAGATCAAACTTTCAATTTGTCAATATACTTTGGTTTATGACCAAATACTGATGACATTCCCACTTTGTTTAGTACTAATTAGCTAATTCTAGCATGCTAACATGCTAAACTAAGCTAATAAACATGGTAAGCATTAATCCTTTCTAAACTATAACTTGCATGTTAGCATGTCATTGTGCTGTGTTGCATGTTGGCTGCAGACTCTTAGTCTTGTTATGGTACGCAGATATGATCTTCACATTAGTGTAATCAACAATTTAGAATATTGTTTAAGTAACTTTTTAAGCAATAATTTGCTGGTTCCAGCTTCTTCTTTTATGTAATTAAATGGAATATCTTTGGTTTTTGGACCATTTATCAGACAAAACAAGGACTATGGAAAATTGTGATGGTCGAGTCTACCATTTTCTGGACCAAATTATTAATGGAGAAAATAAAGTAATTTAACAAGCTGAACATTCACCAGTTCCAGCTTCTCAAACGTGAGGTTTCACTGCTTTTCTGTTTTATATCATTGTCAATTAAAATAAAATAATAATTAAAATAATATTGACAGATAAATTGATGATGAAAATGTTTAAGGGTTTACTGTTTGCTAGAAATACAGTAGAGCAGTCACAGGAAATGAGGGGAGAGAAAGAGGGATGGTATGCAAAACAGGTCAGACTCAAACCAGTGATGTGCTGATTACATGCTTCACAATCTACTTTTGAGACTATTTCGGCATATTTTTACCTATACTACCATCAGAATTCTTTTATTTTTTGCTGTTTTAATTAGTCCCAATTTGTATTTACTTAGCCCCTGTTAATAACTGGATGTGTTGGGTGGACAGAGTTAGATTTAGTAAAACAATCCCTCGGTGAAACGGCAATCAGTGAGCGTATAGCTGCAGCAAAAGCTGACTTGACAGCGAGGCAACTTTATGCAAAGTGCACTGTATGCAACCAGCTGCTGCCTGTGGCCATTTATCATCGGATATCTGCACATTTTCACCCTTCAAACTTCACAACTCCTGTCCACATCTCTTTGTTCAGTTTCATATTGAAGTCTGAAGCCCTCTGTTGTGTTTGTTTGAGGTGCAGTAAACACGATGACAGCTGCAGCAGCTGTGAAAGCTTTGTTCTCAACCAGATACAGATACACTTCTGCTTAACAATTTATGCCAGAGTTCCACTTAAAATTCTATTAATCAAGGTCATTATGATATCTAGTTCAAAAAGTAATCTATTAAGTCAGTTTTATCGATAAAAAATGAGAAACCTCAGAAGCTATAAATGTAATTTAGGCTGTATTTATAGTTTTGAAAAAATGCTATAGGGGTTTATTGTCAGTAGCCCAATACTAGAAAGAATGATTAGTTACTGGCTCAATTTAAAGGCTCATTTTGAAATTAATTTTTCTCATTTAATTGTTCTATTAAATTCTGGCACCTTGGGGCTTCCACAGGTTTGGGGTGAACGCTGCCTCTCTGCTGCTTCAAATTGGATTTATTTGCATATCTCATATAATTACTATACTATAATGTGTGTGTATTGTAAGTGCATTAGTTGTGGTTGTGTTTTACAGTCATTAACAGTAAAATGTGGAGCAGCAGTGCGCTGCCCAGCTGACCATCTGTGACCTGCCTTCTCACTATCAGCATCACATTAGACTGTTTTTTTAATAGCAGACTCTTCACATTTCATCGACAGCAGCTGGAAGAGATCAGGGGGGATATCACTCAACCATTAGCCTGTTCATCCAGCTCTCATCCCACCCCCTTCACTCCCGACGTCACCGAATCAAATACGGACGGATCCGGCTGTAAATCCTCCACTTGCGCTCTGAGCGGCTGGCTGAGCGCATCCTGTGCCACATGAAGCTCTTCCCAGCGACGCACATGAAACCGGAGTGATACTGGACACAGCGCGGGACGGAGCTTGACGCTTTATTTTTTCCATACTCGACTGTGTATTTTCTTTCTCTTTGATCTACGTATGTCTTATTCAGAGGAAAGTGGACATTTTTTACTTTTCTTTTCCTCAGAACACACAGCCCGTCGTCAGCTTGATTTGAAATAAACCAAGGTAAGACACGTTTATTAGCGTTATTTACTGTCAAAAGGTGTGGTTACAGGTACATATTAATCTGTGAAATTATTTTTTTTAAACTAATTTTCTTTTTTATTGAGTTATTAAAGTTTGAATCGGACTGATTGCCGCTAAACCTCATCAAGTGCGTGTAAAGGCTATGAAGGCACAAAGCATTCAGGTCAATAACTCAAGTGTTTCGGTGCGCGCTCGTCCTGCTCTCCATCCTGCTCTCCATCCTGCTCTCTGTCCGGCCAGTTTTCTCCGCTTTGATGCACCGTTCTCCATTTGAGCACAGAAGCCTCTTTGTCCAGGAGTGGTCAGTCATGCGTGTTTTTGCGCACAGTCAGCTCCTCGAGTTTGCATCCTGAGCACAATCGCGCAATTTCGTGAGCCAAAGTTCCCAGCAGAGGAGAACAATCAGGAGCAAAAAAGCCCCGTTAACAGTTAAATTAACTGTTATTTTCCATCAGCGCGTGTGAAGCGCAGCAACTGCTACGCGCGCAATGTTGGCACAAAATGTACATCCCTATATGCTGTGGTCTTTACCTTGATCCCCCGTGAAGGTCCCGTTTGCTGTTGGTAGAAGTGAATCAAGAAAATTCCCCTTAGTGCTGCTGAGGGGGAAACAGGGGCGTGGCTATGTTGGTCATGGAGGGCTGGGGGGTAAATCTAGCTGAGGAGAAGAGTCTGGGGGCATGATGAACAGGAGTACAGTAAAAAAATAAAAATAAATGTACATGCCATGCAATCAGCCTCTAAACGTCTGCTGGCCTCCCTTGATCATTTTCATTATGTGTCATGCAGGCTGTTGAGCTGGAACATCAGACATATTTCAAACAGAGGAGAAGCACGCTCAGTGTTACACACACAGCTTACTTACTTACATACAGCCCACTGTAATTACAGTGGTTATTTCCAGACATGCAGAGAAGGAAACTGACTGAAATACCAAACTTAATTACACTGCAACATAAAGAAACAGAATCAATGTGGGATGAAGATCATTGCTTGCTTGTGAACATAATGTAATTCTGAGATTTCTCTGTCTCTTTTTTTTTTTTTTTTGGTGGGCTCAGATAAGTTTGAAGTTTATTTGAAGCTGAATTTGCGCTTTATTTTCCAATACTCAAAGAAGGCAAGTGAAGGATTATTCATGTTATAAAGGTGTCTTTGGCGGACAGTTTAAGTTATTTATGGGATAAATGAACAGTGATAGGAAAATTAGGTTTTGTCATCTTTGGGGCATCTGGACAGTGACTACGTTCACATGCACACTAATTGTCCTCTATTATTCTGAATATGACAATATTGATACGGCCAATTTGATACGGGTCATGTAAACAGCATATTCCGTTTGGATATTCCAAATTAGGTCTTATTCCGAATGTAGCATTTTCCGATTAAGACATGTTGGACACGCCAATATTATTCGGGTTTTAGGAGCATTCTTTGGACATGTATACAGCACTTTCCGAATCTGCGTCTCAGTTGGGGTTTTTACGGCAGTTTGCGACACTCGGCCTCTTGGCTGTTTACGGTCAGCTCTGTGCGTTGTCAACAAACCAACTAGTCAACAGTTTGCAAGGCTGGGGTAAGAGGTGGTTGAATGAATGAAAGACGGAGGCTGTGTTCGCACAGTCAAACAAGGCTGCCACCGGTGGAAAACTTTGAAAAAAAAAATCCTATTTTGACGAAAAGAATGATAAATGACGCGTTAGGCATCGAACCCTGTCAAACACAGCTGGGAAATGGGAATATTAGTGGAATATTCATTATCATTAGCCATGTAAACAGCTCAGTATGAATATTGCCTTTTTTGGAATAAGGGCAAAAAACTGAATATTTTGTGCATGTAAACGTAGTCAGTGTTAGCTGCAAGCCCTGTTGTAGCGTCTGTAACCTGCTAATATTAGTGAGACTGAAGTAGCGTGATAACATCGGGGACAATGACATAATGAGAAGCTTGTAGTTGACAGATGGAAATCCTCTGCTGTTCTCTTCTGTTGTTTTGATAATAACATTTAGTCAGCATGAGTCAGAAGGGAAGCCTCTCAGGCCTGCAGTCCTGCTAAGGGTAAAGTTGGTCTTATGACTGTTAATGAACAGGCTATTATGGATGGTTAATGAGGTTAAACTGACATGGTGGGTAAGGTTTAACATATGTGAGGTTATGATTAATCCCTTTGAGTTTATCCTGCACAGGTAAATCTTTGTAGGTCGCCAAAGCAAAAACTCTATCTGCCAAAATGAAAACAGCAAATTCCAATAACATAAAATGTCATATCTGCGATATTTTCCAGAACATGGTTTCTGTGGACCACTAAATTGTTTGCATTTTAACATAGCTTGGTCACCTAGAGCAAAATATTTTTGCATATAGCAGTAACCTGACATATGGTAAATCTTTCATTCATTAAAGCTGGGGTAGGCAAAATCTGTGCAACCTATGCAAAACCTTCCGCCTCTCTCTCTGCTGCCTCGTATCGCTCCGCTAAGCCCCTCCCACCAAACTCACAACTTCGACTGGCAGCAGAAGGAGTCGGTTCCCCTGCGAAACCGTGTCCCTCGTAGTGCTCATTCTCCATGGCGTGAGCCTCACCGAGACCGCGGTCCCTCCCACCGCGACTTGTCTTCTCAAAGTCGCCCCTCCAGCGCTTCGAGGCCACAGAGCAGAGCGCCCCAGGCTTCAGAGGCAGCTGCAACGCCGTCCAGCAGCGGGAAGAGACACACACACACACACACACACACACACCACTGTCCCCTGTCAAAAGTTATTCCCCACTATTTGTCATCATGCCTCTTTGCCACTTGTCTTTACAAGCGCCATGACAACAACATAATGAGCCTGAAGCTCCGTGTGGAGCCGGGACGTGTCGTTTTGTACTGTACACCGCTGTAGGCAAAGGAGATATTAGAAATTTATCACAAGTTGCAGGATTTTCCGCCACTGAATCAGGCTTTCACCATCTGAAGGGACATGCACGCACATCTACTCTTGTAGCTTAGCCAATACGCACAGTCTCTCTGAAATAACCTGTGATAGGCTAAAGTCTACCGTCACGGGCTAGATTTTCTGAAGCCTGAAAACAGAGCCAAGAGGAGGGGCTAAAGTGGAGGTTTGCTCTCAGACCACTTGAATTACAAAATGCTGCACGGTTAATATGGCATTTTTGCCCAATGATGCCAAAAAAATACTGCCTACCCCACCTTTAAGTCAAACTGACTGTTTAAAGCAAACCTTATTGCAGATCATATGTGGATCAATGCAGTTCTTTCTGAACACAAGTGTCTTCAGTGGTTATGATACCAGGATTATCTGATCTCCAACATATTGAGATTACATGGCTCTTCCCCCATTCCCCCTCCAGACTTATGCTGCTTAAGCAATTGTGCCGAAGTTCCAAAGCTTTGAGCTTTAGCATGAACAAGGCCATGAGTTAGAGTTATTAAGTGTGTCCCGAGAATGCTATTCCTCTCAGGGTGGAAAAAGCCTCTTAAAACCTTACTGGATACTAATGATTTCCATTAAAACCCTACAATGACTGAAGTTAGCTGCACTTACAGGGACAGGCACATTTTACCAACCAACACTGAGAATGATTCTGAGAGAGCAAAAACCATACCACACCACAACGATTCCTCTCTCAAACAATTGTGAAATAAAATTCACTAGCTGTGGGTGAAAGAATTTCCATCATATCGGCAGAGGACTGTGGAAGCAATTTACTGAATCTTATGAATAAAAAATGGATAAGGAGCAATTAGCAATCAAGGCTTTTACAATCAATGCACAGATTTTGAGATCAACATTAGGAAGACTGTGCTCCATGGTAGGATGTACTTTGATTAAGCTCATTATTTGTCTGTATATTAATATAGAAACAGGGTTTAGTTAGACTAAAAGTATTAGAATATGAGACAGATTTATTGCAGTGCCTCATAAGACTATGCTTTGCCAATGCCCTAAACACCAAAATCACCAATCTGACACTGTATATCTCTCTAAAATTGTAAGTTAGGTAGCACATCACAGTACACCTTACAGCTCCTTATATCATACAAATACAGCTCAAGCATCCGTAGGCACATTTGCCTTATCTAAACCCTTGGGAACATACAAGTAAAGCAAATCCTTTTCTTCTGTTTTATGCAGAAGAAAGTGAAAAAGCATTTTGCAAGTGAGTGGCGACATTGTTCACTTTGGATAATAAAAATCTCCCTTTGTCAGGGTCCTTGTTTGTGAGGATTTCAGTCTAAGGCCCTCTGATCATGTCTGTGATCATATTAGATTTTTATATTACGTTCATTTTGTAGATCTTATCTTGCTGCCTGTTGCCCACACATGCCGAGTTTCCAGCAAGCAAGGAGAAACTGAACAACACAGAGAAACACCATGAACTCGTGTCCACAGGATACAGCAAGCTTGTTTGGAGTTCCAGAGAAAGGGGACTTTTATAATTAAAATTATACACCGAAAGTGTATAATGTTAGCTATAATTAGGTCCACCTGCACCTCATATACACAGCATCCCGCTTAAAGACCACCAGGACACATATACGTTTCTATAAATAAGTAAATAATTATAAATAATATATGATTAAAACTGCAGAGTTGAGTGCACATTACGGGTCCTTGGTGGAGAGGGTGGACAGCTTCAAGTAACTTGGTGTCCACATCACAGAGGGCCTGACTTGGGCGCTGCATACTGACTCAGTGGTGAGAAAGGCCAGGCAGAGACTGTTTCACCTCAGACGCTTGAGGAAATTCCGGGTATCCCGGAGAAATTTCTACTCCTGCACCATCAAGAGCGTCCTGACAGGGTACATCATGGCCTGGTAAGGAAACAGCACCAAACAAGACTACAAGGCCCTGCAAAGAGTTGTTTGTTTGGCTGAACATAACATAGGTGGTGCTCTACCCTGCCTAAAGGATATTTACACCAGGTGCAGCAAGAATAAGGCTAGGAGAATCATTAAGGATCCAAACCACCCGGACAACGGCATTTTCTCTTTGCTGCGGTTGGGAAGAAGGTACCGGATACACCAGGCCAGCACTGAGAGCTTCTACCCTCAGGCCATAGGATCCCCCCATGTTATTATATTTGCCACATGTGACAAATAACCTTGATTGATTGACATTAAAGAGCTTTCAAATTCTGTACTTCACCAGTTCCTTTAATTATCCACCCATGCCCTCTATTTGCACATTCATGTTTTATTCACGCTTATTTTTTTATTCAACTCCTCAGCAGTAAACCCACTGTGTGTTAACCAACTGTGAGGTTTATCACTGTCAGTGACAGGGAGCCAAACTCCAGAAAATGGCTCGTACGTGGGCATTTCTATTGGAATCAGTCATAAAGGAGGGATTTTTAACGGTCAGAAAAGGTGACAGAAATAATTAAGGAAATATTTTAAAGGCGCAAATCCCAGAAGGTCAGTGTGACAGGTAATACTTTTTCTTCCATGTAAATTTTGCTATTGTCCTCAAGCACTGCCACATGAGTAACATCCAATCATGATGACACGCAGTTATTATCAGACATAATGAGCAGGATTCATAATCACAACAGCTACACATAATTGATGCAAATCTCTACTCTATAATTTCACGGGTAGATACTGTCAGGGCTGTTGATTTGCTGTTGATTTGGAGGAAAAATCCACTTTAAAACCTCAGAAACAGCTGTTACAGACAGAGATGACATTTGCATTTGTGGGCCCACTTTATTGTCCACTTGGAAACAACAGTCCTTTTCTTATTTCTCTGGATGTGACAGCTTCCAGTGGAGCTACAATGGAGTCAGACAGCAGATGCAGATGGACCTACACCTAAACCTTCCAGTGATAAACAGAACCCCAATTAAAACACACTTTGACCAAAGAATCTACTTAGTGGCAGGATGTAAAAGATCTGTCTTCAGTCACTTAATGGCTTCTGGTACATAGCATGGAAACAGGAATATGAATAGGAAATGGCTACTAAAAATAGTCTACTATGAGTAGGAGGATCCATATATAGACTTTGGGCTGTAACAGATTAATGTATGTATTAATTTTTTAATGAATCAATTAATCTACAACACTTAAAAGACTTAAATTATTCAATTATCAAAATTACATTTTCTATGGATCAATCATCAATTAAATGTTTATGAACTTGTCCAATTATTGTAGTCTTTGTCCATGTTTTAACTAAAGCTGAAACAATTAACCAATATATAGGCAACTATTTTGAATATCTTTTTGAAAGTCATTTTTTCTAGCATAGATGCCAAACTTGTTCTAGCTTCTCAATTGTGAGTATTTGTTGTTTTTGTATCTCATGTGATCATAAACTCAATATCTTTGGGCAAAACAAGCAAGTGGAAGTCGTCACCTTGGGCTTTGAGAAATTGTGACAGGAAATTTGTATTTTCAGACATTTGTAGACCAAATGATTAATCGAATAATCAAAAATGTAAGGGCAGATTAATGAAATAATTGTTAATAATAATAATAATAATAATAATAATAATCTAGCCCTAGGTTCAACCATTTTAAGTATCAACAGTAAACATCAGATTTTGGTAGCAAACCATCAGAATCAAAGAGCAAGGACTTCTGTCTAAACTCACAATTTTGCATTGACATTCAACAATCAAGCAGCAAGAAATCAATCAAAAAAAGATGCTGAGAGACGGGTTTCTCTATAGACACGAGACAAACCAAAATGCATCTCAGCCCTCTTCTTATTTGAGGATCTGTCATTGTCTTCGGCATCGTTCTCTCTCTGCTTCCAATTTTCTTTCAAGGGAAAAAAATAACCTCTCTCTGCTATTATTATTGCTCTCTCTTCACCTGTTCACATGCAGCAAACAAGTGAAGAACAAGTAAGGTTCCTTCTCTGAGGGCTGCTCAAAATAATTTCAGGAAAATTAGAAAAACACTAACTTAAGAAGAGGCTGAGGTTAAGTAGGCACACCAATAGCACTTCATCAGGAAATACAGTAACCTCTGAAGTGCACTGAACAGCACGGATTGATGTTAAAAGCAGAAAGAGCAATGCTTCACCTCAATCATTTGTCTTTTCTGGACATCATCATTATAGTACAAAGGTTAAACTCTTTTTCATGTATTTCTTTGCTCAAGTCAGTTCGCTGTAATGTCACTTTTTATAAACCTTTTAGCCTCAGTTCTGTTACTTCTGCCACTGTAGTCTGACAGACTGATCTGCTTGAAAGGTTCTTCGCTATCAAATGGCTTTCTCCTCTTTTTCATAACACATTAATTAAGAAGAACGTGTCACATTGTCAGGGATCTTGATGGGTGCTTTGGTACGATCACTTAACTTTTGGCATTAACTTGTGAATGTTCTGAAACATATGGTACTTTTACAGTGAAGAAATTGACGAGCTGAGGTTGTGTCTGATTTCCATATAAGCGCTGGTGAACTCAATCAATATGCACATTCTACATATGAATGGAAACGATGGGACTTACTGTCACAACTAATATTACTTCACATGTAATGTGAAAGGGGTCGCTCATAGTGACGAACCCACAAAGAGTTCTCATCAGCGTTGTTTCCAGTCGCAGCGGCCAGCTGTTTTCAGCAAAAATACTCCGATAAACCCACAGTACACTACCTGCCCAGCATCAAACAGCAAACTGACAAAGTTAGCAACTGCCTAGTGAATATAGTGGAGAATTCAGCAGCTAACGGACAACTGTTTCTCCACTTCCATATGCTTAGATTTTTTCCATGTAATTAATTTAACCTGGCTACACACAGAACACATAAACTCCCACGCCCATATCAAAGCCTTCAATACTTTCCCATTCTTTGAAACTGCACAAGACAGTAAGCTGATTCACCATGAAGTCATCTGCTTGTCTTTCATTTTTCAGGTTTAAAATGAACGAAGGACTTGAGAACAACTTGACTCAACTCTATGACAACTGGACATTTTACAACTCCTCCGTGGAGTCCGCCATACCCAGGAACAACATCACCTATGTTGGATTTTACCTGCATCAGCCGTCCGCAGCAACCATCTTCATCGTGTCCTACCTGCTGATCTTCCTCGTGTGCATGGTGGGAAACGGAGTGGTGTGTTTCATTGTGCTGAGGAGCAAAAACATGCGGACTGTTACCAACTTGTTCATCCTAAACCTTGCTGTGAGTGACCTCCTGGTTGGGATTTTCTGCATGCCCACAACTCTTCTTGACAACATAATTACAGGTGAGCAGGACAGTAATTGGAAGCTTTCCATTGTGTTGTTGTTGCCGACTAGGAATTTTGTGACTGTGTAGTCGTAGAGGTAGTGCTATCAGTCAGTGGGTCGTTTCAACACTTTGGTCCAACAAATATTGGATGGATTGCTGTGAAATTTGGCACAGGCATTCATGGTCTCCAGAGGTTGAATCCGTATGACTTCAGTGATGCCCTGAAATTCCATCTAGTGCCACCAACAGGTCAAATTTTCCACATGTTCAATACTTAACCTCATGACAAGATAACTCAAACGCTGTAACCTAATCTCAACAACTTTTAGGTGAATTTCCATGAAATTCTGTACAGACATTCATGGTACCCAGAGGGATGAATCCTAATGACTTTGATGATCCCCTGATTTTTCCTCTAGTGCCACCAGAAGGCTGACATTTGTGGTTTTGAGGGAAACTATTGGATGGATTGCCTTTAAATTTGGTAGACATTTAAGTCCACCTTAGGATGAACTGTAACAACTTTGGTGATAGCATGACTTTTGATCTTCACCAACAGGTCAACATTTCCACTCGTCCAACACTTCAGTTCATGAAAGGATACCTCATAATCACTAATTACCTAATTAGTGTCAGCCTCAGTGGCAGTTTAATGCCGAGATGGAATGCTAACATGCAACTAAATCTTATCCAGAAACATCTGTAATTAGCAGATAGACTGTGCCAAACATCAGCAACTAATGAGGGTCTGTACCAGAAACCTCCCACAATTCTCTGGAAATGCAAACAGGGGATTAATTGGCTTGAATATCAATCTGAGCATTACTCTACGCATGTAAACACTGTAACATTCCTATTTGGAATATCCTAACATTAGTATGTTAGCATTGAGCTTGAACGACAACTTTGCCTAAGAACAGTTAAAGCTGACAAAGTACAACTAAGGTTGATGGATGTTAAAGCAAATGTGACAAATCCAGCTTTGACTAATGAAACTTAGGCCAAGTTTGACACAGTAGAGCCAAGACTGATGAGCTGAGCCCGAGGTATCCTAAACTGGCCACTGTACTGAGAATAAACCATTTTAATGTGGCTTTCTTTACTATCTTTACATTTTTTGCCCTACTAGATGTAAAGATCTATGTGGCAAAGTTGTCACTTTTGTTTTCTGGTGTGCAATGCAAAGCATTACGGCTTCACAGGGCTGCTAGCCTTGTTAAATGTTTGATTAACCTTGATCCTTTATCCCTAATCATTGATATTATTTAATTCACTGCAGGGCTGCCTTTGTTTTTCAGTTTAGACTTGCATTACAAGGTGGGGTCAGCGATTCAAATCCATTACACTTTTTGTCAAATTCAGCGAATATCTCCTCACAGTCCAAACAAAGTGGTTTGGACCGAGCCACACAACTCTATTACAGCCAATCAGCAACAGGTTTGTGCTCGTGCACAGGACTTCTGCAGACTACTCTCTCTCTTCCACGTCCTCGCCCACGAGGAACGGAGCTACACCATGATAGTAATGAAACGTAAATAACATCAGAGTATAATATCAACAATCTTTCTTGAGAATCGCTGACCCCACCTTTAATATGGACTACTAAGGTGTACGTCGAGGCCATGAAACATGTTATGATCATGGAATGACCAGTTGTTTTCTTAACAGCCTGTGGTGATCAAAAGTAAAGAAGGCTCAGAGGAGCTGACATTGTGATATATCATGGAGGCAACCGTCTTCGCTGCATGCATAAATAAGACCAGGGCTTTTTACACATTGTGTTGATTGGACTTGACAGTTGGCTCTCAGTGACACAAATCTCACATGAGTGATTCTTAAGGCGAGTAATAGCTAAGAGTTCAGATTCTTCATATAGGTTGTCTACAGTAGCTGCACTGCTTTCTTACGGGATGACTTAATCTTTTCAGTTTAAAAACAAAAAACTATGAAAACCAGACATCACAATTCAGATGTCATTGATTCTTGATCTTTGATTTTCAGGATACTTTGTCCAAAACCGGCCACGGTATGAAAGGATGATGAGAAACCAGTAGGGACGATATGGCCTAGCAGTATTTATCATCACACTTTTTTTTCCTCACAAAGTTCAACACATGAGCAAATTATAAACTTTGCTTTACAGTCAACATCAGCATGGCTGCTAAACAATAAGGGGCCAAATCAACACATCATTTAAATTGGGATTTTTGTGTTTCCATGTTGCAGAACATTGAGGTTGTAGGCTACTTTACAACAGGGAAATACTTCTGGAACCTGCAGCTCTGCCCTCTTTGCTACTCTACATTTTTTCTCTGTTGCATAATATATTATGAGCTACCACGAAAAACAAAACAAAAAAATTAAAAAAAACATCAATCAGGCATCAGATGGAAAAATAAGCACTTGCACTGTAACACAGAACATGCTTTTACTTGCTTGTTTGAGAGGGATGCATCTAGCTCATCAAGATTGATGCACTTATTGTAGGTCACTTTGGACATAAGCATCTACAAAATGAATGTGATGTAATGTAACGTAATGCACAGCATATCAAGAATTGCACACATCAAACCAGAAACAAGAAAAATGTAAAGTCCCTCACCACTCAAATGTCTATTTTATTGTTACTTAACTTGGATGTTTGACCTTCACTGTGCAGAATTAAAAGTAGATGTGCTTTTTTCTTTAAATTCTTAAGTTATTTTACTTTTTTTGTGGAAAAAACAATATTATTATTAAGAAGAGTATTTTTATGTTAAAACGTGTCTCGAGGAGATCTTTAATGCATCATTAAGAGCTTCACCAAATTGCTATTTACTGCAGTCTATTGTGCGGTATTTTGTTTGTATAAGTATGTCATGTGGCATATCCTAGTAGGGAGGCAGACATTCCAGCTGACTGGCATTCCACGGATATGGAAGTAGATTTTTCCTATAGCTCGTCATCCTACCAAACTGAGCAACAAGGGAAGAAAGACCTTTGGGAGGAGACCAAGAAGCCAAGGATCATAGAGAAAAGAAAACAACAGCGCTTTGAGAGACAGAGATCATGCTGGAAGCATAACAGTCAAGAGTAGTACTCCTCATATCTGAGCAGAACGGGGGTAACGGAGAAAGTGACGCCTGGAAAAAAGGGTCAAGTTGAGTCAGGCTGGAGTTGCAAAAAGGCACATGCGAGACTCAGAGTGCAGTGGTGTGACAGGGACGAAAACTGAACTCACTCAGCTGTAACGCAAAGCACTGTGTCAATCAGAAACTGGGCAGAGTTCATCACCAGACTACCAGCAACTCTACCAGGAAGCTTTGTGAAGATAGCTTCATGCTGTGCAGTGCTTTTCACCAGCAGGAAGTGGGACACTCAAGACAGCCAATGACATTTGGCCGGGCAATGAATCACACTCTAAGGCCAATGATGCTGAGTGTACAGCTGAATACTGGAAATCAGTCAGAGGGACAAGTACCGTTTCAAAATAAATTTTCTAGGCTTCAGTGCCTTCAAAAACGTGATCTCCTCAGATTTAAATCTCCCCTGCACACACACAGTTTATCAGTGATGTGACACGTGTGTCCCTCCGCATCTGTGTGTGTTTGTTGTTTATGTTCTAGAAGAAAAAAACCCAAGATGAGAGTTCAGTTACACAGAGCACTATGTGCGGCTTTCTGTCACTTTGTCTGACTGAGTGACTGGACAACTAGTGATCTGCCATTGTCTCTCAAAGAAAGCTTTCATCTAATGCACCATTAGGATGGTTACAGCGCATAATGCTTTAATTAACGATGATGGGGGGTTTTGATCTGCATCAATGCTTATTGCCGCCTTGCAATTTGTAGACCACATGAAAGAAGCATCACAAGGAGGAGATGAAAGTGACAATATGACCCAAAAGTGGTCTCCATATCTACTCAACATCGGTCAGCTTGCTTTTTAACCAGATATTGTGGATAATGGGACTGCATTTCACACTGCATAACCTCTGTAGCTTAATAAATAACAGATTAGTTGTATTCATATTGCATTAACGTATCAGTATTTACCTTTTGCATTTTTTGTGGATAGAAATGTAATGTGATTTGTTTTTAGAAACAGTCCAAGCAACTGCAAACTCAGCTCTCTTACAACAACAAAGATCAGTACGTGAGGCTAATGTCTGTAATAGTCTTCTTGAAAGAAACAGATATTGGACTATCCCTGTGGGTTTTGATACCAGACATGCAGTTGGTAAGCAGCTCCAGATACGTCAGAGGCTTAGGCCATGGAAATTAGTGTTTTCTGCCTACACTGAAGAAGACATTTTTTGAAAAAGGAATCTGGCTCTGGAGGTTTTAGTTTTGACAGGACTAAGAAGCTATTTGCATTCCAACATAATACAGACAAAAGGAACAAAGTGCTGTATGTAAGATGTGAAAGCTTAAAATAACAGTAAAAGACTAGGGAGCTGACGTTTCAGTTAATTGTTGCTTTCACCATCCAGTTATCTAGTACATGCATCATCTCACCTAACAGAACAAAGATCAGGATTGTTTGTTACACTCCCACCTCTGTAAGGGTTCCTATGACAAGCAGACTGAGCTGCACTTCTGCTGTGTTGGTCACAGAGATTCAAGTTTCAAGAGCTTAACTTGATGCCTGATTTCTCCGCCTTAATGCCTCTTGGTCATCTGTAATCTGATTGGATATGCTTTCAAAAGTCAGCACTGACCAGGGTAAAGTTCAAATAATTTTAATTTCAGTGCAGACCAAGGAGGAGTACAATCAGGGCAGTGGAAACAAGCAAAGTAGTGCTGCAACAAACTTCAGCTTCATCACTCTCTCTATTAGAAAACAAGAGCACAAGCAGACACAAAGCAACTCTTCCACTGATCATGTGTAGACAACCTAACAGATTGATTATCAACTTAAAGGTATTTGTAGATACATGTTTGTCTTCTCAAGGGGCTAAAACTTTTAGGGACAAATTTATGCACATCTCAATGTACACTGACAAGAAAAACAAAACAGATGGCTACTTCATTATTGCATTTTCAATCTGGTCTTCAAACCACTAGCAAAAATGTGTTCTAGGCAAATATCTTTCTTTTTCTGTGTTGCTTCATGGCAGTTGGCAAACCAAAGTGGTGTATTACCGCCACTAGATGGTATGAAAGTTGGATCGTTTTACCATTTATGAAATGGCCAAATATCTTGACCAAAGGAAAAATGCAAAAAAGAACTTCTTCCATCCCTATCATCTCTCATCCTGCTTAGCATCTGCTGCCCACCAAATCCTTCCTTTAAAAAAAAAAAAAATAAATAAAAAAGAAAAGGTGTACTCCAGCAATTTAGCATTTCTTTTTATAACGCTGTAGGACTCACAAGAGACAGATTTAAAAAAGAATGGTCAAAATTGAAGCACCAGAGGCCGAGATATTCTGATTTTTAGTACCCAGTATGGGTCAAGCTCCAGAAGTGCTAGATTCTACAATTCCCATAATGCAACTCTCTAGCGTCTTTCATTAGATGTCCCCGCTGCCTTCTAAATGTCCACACCTCCAGTTCAAGCCCAAGCAAAGATAATCCTGATCATATTATCAGTGTTATTCTTTAAAACTTTAGAACGATCAAAGCCATAGCAGACATTAGACATATGTTTTCACAAGCTGAGTAGTACTGCTAGTGGCAAGTTAACTGAGCTTTATGTCTAAAATTGCTGGAATGCCACTGTAAAATTCCCTGAATTTCTGCCCTCTCAAATGTGCTGCAACAACCAACATCTCAATTCTCTGATTTACTTTCTACCTCACTCATACAACTAATAAACACTGCTTTTAAACTCAAGAAAGCTTTATATCCCCAGTCAACCTTTATTATAAAACTGCATGACAATTAAGCACAAGTTTGTGTTACAGAAGCCGAGGGTTATAGTGATAACAGTCTGCAGTCTGTGATTATTTTGAGTCAGCCACAATATGGCACCTACACTGTCAGCACCTCTGCTACTACTCACCAGCAGCCCTGATTAGGTACCGCTAAGAAAGGGATTGTTGTCCCTCAAGGCACTTAGAAATTATACGGTAAATCTTTTCAGCTCCCCCTGTACTCTGATGTGTTTGTGGGTGTGAATCTGTTTGAGGCTGTCTGAATTCATACATTAACTGCTGTTCTGTCTTAGCAGTAAATCAGCTGAATGCATCTTTCCTGTCAACAGGATGGCCTTTTGGAAGCCTGGTGTGCAAAATGAGCGGCATGGTTCAAGGGATCTCTGTGTCAGCATCCGTCTTCACTCTGGTTGCTATTGCTGTTGACAGGTACAGTGGCTGTATTTTACTCCTACTGCTACATATAACAGTACGTTTACTTTTCCCTGCACCTTTCACACTTGAATTACACCTCAAAAAAAGTGCTTTATGAGCAAAAGAAAACTGATAAAACCAGAAACCACTCAGAGAGCACAAACCTCCAAAACGGCTGCATAATCCTATTAATTTTTGTGATAAAATATCCTAACCTCAAAGTTCACTCTGCCTTTTATAGGTATCTCACTGCCTCCTTCTCACTGCTAATGGAAGATATGGTCGAAAGCTCCAGAGACAGCTAGGAAGCGATTTGGCTGTCACTTTTAAGAAAGAAAGTTCAAACTTTAACATCTATGGTGTCGAATCCAAAATGCTTCTTCACAGTACTTGTTGGTAACGTGAAGTAACTGTTTGGTGGAGTAATTATCCGTAGAAAAAAAAGTTTTCTCCACCTTTTGAGTTAGCAAAGAGAACCACAAATGCCTAGCAACAGGGTCAGACAGAGAGTGCATTTTTAGAAACATCCCCTGACGTTTTTCATTCATTATAGATCAAATATTATATGTTTTCCCAAGTTCGAACATTCATCCATCCATTATCTATACCTGCTTATCCTTTAGAGGGTTGCGGGGGGGCTGGAGCCAGTCCCAGCTGTAATTGGGCCTGGACAGGTTGCCAATCACAGGGCTGACACACAGAGAGAGAGATAACTCACATTCACACCTACGGGCAACTTTTTTCTTTTTTTTAAATAGTCTTTGGACTGTGGGGGGAAACCCGAGACCCACGCTCAGGAAGAACATGTTAACTCCACACAAAAAAGGTCCCAGCCGGCCGGCAGTATTTTGAATTTTTTTTTTTTTAATGACAGTCCTAGTAAGTGAACGTTCAGTCATGAGTGAACCTCCCTGCTTAACTCAATACAATTTATTTTTTGGAATTTGTAATCTACATCTGACTCCAGATCTGCATCAAAATACAGATATTTTGTAATTCAAGTAACTTAAAAAGTAAAAATGTCAAATCTGACAATGTTAATGGTAAATGGACTTCACTTATATAGCGCTTTTCAACCTTAACGGTTTCCAAAGCGCTTCATTCACCCATTCACGCACACATTCACACACCGATGGCGGCGGAGCTGCAATGCAAGGTGCTGGCCTCCTTTGGGAGCAACTTAGGGTTCAGCATCTTGCCCAAGGACACTTCGACTCGAATTCTGGGGATTGAACCGCCAACCCTGGGATCAATGGACGACCCGCTCTACCTCCTGAGCCACAGCCGCCCAATAAATCTTGAAAAACAAATCTGCACCAAAATCAAGTCACTTGTTCTTTTGACCCTTAATCTTATTTTCCACCACTTATAAAAAAAGACAAATTAGCAGGATTGTACAGCTTTCTCATCTTCATCTGGTACTTGTCCTCTGTTTAAAAAGATCACGCTGACTTGCTGTACATTGAGATGCCAAGAACAGCTGGATGTTAATTTTGCTTAATCACTTTATAAACCTTTGGAGGAGGCTGCAGAATCTCACAGTAGGCACCAGAGGCCAGCGAACGCACACATCATGTGGAGTTACAACAGCTCTCCAAGCTGCAAAAGTGACAGAGCAGGTATTTTATCATCGCCCTGTCCTCAGACACTAGACGTGCAGTGACGTCACTCTGTCACAATTTGAAATCACTGGAGGGTGTCTGCGCCTCTGGAAAGGACAGATGGGAGTTTGAAATGCTCTGACACCCAAAAGTCAAAGTCACCTTACATATCTATCAGCCACATGATTAGAATTAGATTTGAATGTGTTAGTAGATAAAGGGCTCTCTTGTCTGTCCTTTTGGCCAGTGTATTCATGGACAGATAAGCCAGATCACTTTGCAGTCTTAACTATCGTATCTATCCTAATGTGACCTTGCTATCACCATTATTCTAAATACTATGGGATGACAGAGGTTTGACATCTCATAGTGGCCAATAAAATCCCACCTTTTCTCTATTTTTTTTTAACGTCAACCAACTACAGTCATTCAGAAATTGATTATCATTTAGGTCTGGATGTCTCTGCATGCCTCCGTTGTCAAACTAACAATCACAAGATTCTTTCTCAGTGAGTCAATCCACCCCCTGTCTAACATCGGAGTCGCCTGTCTTGTCTAAACTGTAATGATAATTTCCACGCATCCCCTGGAATGTTTCAAAGTGATCTGCTGGCAAAAAGTACCAAATGTGCAAATCTACTTTCAAATCAAGTGTTTTTTTCCCCTGAACTTGTCTGTGTCAGCTTTTACTGTGAAGCAGCTGTAGGCTGTGACACAGCTTCACAGTAAAAGCTTTCAGCTCTGCCAATAATTACACTTTTGATTTTTTTGACTGAGTTTTACATCTACATAGATTTTTCAAGCAGGGGTAATATCTGATGATGTAAACATTTTGAAAGCTTGTGTCCTTCATGACCTTCCTTGCTCCCAGTGGTGGAATCTAACATTACATGTATTCAAGTAATCTACTTAAGTAAAACTTTGAGGTACTTATACTTTACTTGAGTATTTCCATTCTGCTGCATAATTACTTGTAATACCTTAAGTACATTTTGCTGATAATACTTATGTCCTTTTTTTAAGTATGATTTTGAATGCAGGGCTTTCTGTTGTAATGGAGTATTTTACATAGTTTTATGACTACTTTTACTTTAGTAAAGGACCTGAATACTTCCTCCACCACCGTCCTTCCTTCCCACCATATGTATGAATGTTTGTACAGAACAAACATAAAATAGATGCATACACATTTTCCTGTGTTTCTGCATGAGGACACTTTCTCCAGATCTGGTGAAGCTTTTGTTTGTAAATCACTATGTCACAATGAAATTAGTGTGGCATTGTATGCATGTGAGCATGCAAGCATCACCTCCATATTTAACTACACGTATTTTTGAAGACTTCAGCAGTGGCATTTCAAAAAACCCCCCCCAAAAAAATAAACTAAAAGGAAGATTGGCCAGAGGGTGACTGATGTGGTTAGTCATACATGTTTTCAGCACTGCACGGTGACAGAAATAAAGAAAGATGGGTCTGACTTAAAATGGAAGGCCAAAAAGCATAGCAACCCTAACAGCAGAGTCACAGCTACTAGAGGAGGAGATGTCACCTGACACTCTCTCACTTGGTTGCCGCTGCCATCCTCAGACACCCTGCTGCTGGCTGGACTGTCGGAGACTGCAGGGAAACACTGCTGTCTCTGCACATGGAAATATACAGCATAACAACATTTATACAAAAGAGAGAGCACGCCTGTATCAGCTAATTCATAAATATCAAAATGTACAGTAGACTTCTGTGTTAATTTAAAGAACATTTAAGGTTAATCTCAGCAAAAACTTCTAAGTGTTTTGGATTGTTTTCCAAGCTCAGAAAGCAGTGCTGTTCAAAGACAAATCACACAGAACTTCAAAAGAAGGGCCCTTGATAACCTCAAGTGTTCCATGATCTCCTCCGTCACCATTTGGCAAAAATAGCATGCTTTGTCCATGTGGTCTCCTAAAAGCACCAAGACAACCTCTGTGCACAGTTTGGTGTGGACATTGTGCTACTTTTATTAACAGAGGCCAATATAGTCGTTGATCACAATGGCGGTAATAAGGGGAGCAGGGTTAATTATGCCCCTATTGTTTTGAAATTAATATGCAGTACAAATTGTACTACAGTGAGCAAAAGGGAAATGAAGCACCAACAGTAATGTCAGTGTTCTTTACTTCAACTGAACATAAAGAAGTCTACAGGATTTGTATTTTCTCAAGCCAAATTTGTGTGTATTTGCTTTCACTTTGTTACTCTTTTATTTCATAAATACTAACCTGCACATCTATTTTTTGCATGTGCACCCTTTATACAAATAATCCAGAGGTTCCTGACAACAACCCCTCAGTGTGATTTGTTCCTTTATGAATTACAGTGACTAATTATATAATGTTCTGCCATTTAAAGCAGGGGTTCTCAACCTTTTGTAACTTAAGGCCCACTTCTGATTGTTTCCGAGAACCACCTTCCCAAATAAATTAGAAAAAAAACATAACATCCCGGGTGGTTTGTGTTTAAGTATCTCTGGAGCTTCGATGGTTTTAGCATCATCTAATTTGAAAGGATTTCACCACATTCAACACACTGTGCTTTCGGCTCAGCATCACTGCCTGCCGTTATGAGTCCAAATTTAATGTATTGAGGGTCGTATTTCCTCACCACACGCTTTGGAGCTTTTACTGGCGCAGATTTGTCTCCCACATCACTTTTTCGCTTCAAAAACCGATCCATTTTGTGTCAGTGCATCCGAGGGAACGTTAGCTAGCTAACAGGCAAAACACGTTTGTCTCCACCTGATGATGTGTCGTGATTGGCGTGGTGTTATTCAAACATAAATGGTCATTTAAATTATGCATTTTAATGACATTTTTTATTTATGTGAATCCTTGAGCACATTTAGATACAAAAATAACTAAATTACTAGTTAAAATTATTAGTATTTTAATCTAACCATTTGGCAGAACTGGTTGAGAATGGCTGATTTAAAGTACATGTTCTTTACTGTCACTCAATTTCTTGTGGTAAAGATATTTTTAAAAGCAGGGTAAATGTCTACATGCATCTTCCTTATCCAGTCTCTTTTTAATCCTTTTGCAGATTCAGATGCATTGTCTACCCATTCAAGCAAAAGCTGACCATATCCACAGCCACCTTGATAATAGTCATTATCTGGGTTCTGGCTATATCCATCATGTGTCCCTCTGGGGTGATGCTACAAGTGACCAAGGAGCAAACCATTCGGGTGTTACTGGGCTATGACAACAAAACAAGCCCGTTTTATTGGTGTAGAGAGAACTGGCCAAACCAGGAGATGAGGAAGATTTACACCACTGTCCTGTTTGCAAATATCTACCTTGCTCCTCTTTCCCTCATCGTGATCATGTACGCCCGGATTGGCATTACGCTTTTCAAAACAGCAGTTCCAACAGGAGGAAAGCTGGGCCACGACAACCGCCACACTGTGTCAAAGAAAAAACAAAGGGTGATTAAAATGCTTCTAATAGTTGCTTTACTTTTCATCCTTTCCTGGCTGCCTCTGTGGACCCTCATGATGTTGAGCGACTATGCCAGGCTGACTGAGCAGCAGTACAGAATCATCAACATTTACATTTACCCCTTTGCCCACTGGCTAGCCTTCTTCAACAGCAGCGTCAACCCCATTATCTACGGCTTCTTCAATGAGAACTTCCGCAGAGGATTTCAAGCTGTGTTCAAGTTCAGCCTGTGCACGGCAGATGGACAGCGGAGGAAAACCTACTCGCACAGGCTGCAGGGAAACTCTGTGCTCCCAGCTAATAATGCACAAACCTCCCTGGAGCCTATTTCTCTCAACAGCCTAGATAAGACCACTTCCAGGCGACTAAACCATGTCACTGAACAAGACTTGGTCATGGAGGACCTGGAGAAGGCATCTTGCAGCAGTGGGGGTGTGACAGCAGTGTCTATTTGAGAAGACAGAGACTTTCTTCTAGGTGATAAGCAAAGGTGTTTACGTTTCAAGAAAACTGCCCTTATCATTGAAACCCAAGTTCTCCACTGAGCGTAAGTAAACTGAAAGGCTCACCTGAATAGGCGTTAGAAGCTGACTTTTATGTATTATTATCTGAGGCAATTTCAAGACTGTCAAAAAAAATGACATGTAAAGCAGCAATTTATCCTTTTGACTGTCCTGCACCACTTCAAAACAATTAATGCAGCAAGCTACCTCACAGTGTTTGCTCCTGAAACAAATACATGTATAATAAGAACATTTAAATTACCAGTTTGAAAAGAGAATAATGATTTTGGTTGATAATCTTTATTTATCACCTTTAAGGCACACAATGTATGTTGCACATATTGTGCCATGTTAAAAATGGAAGCAGGTTGTGCTGTTGAAAATAGTTATCAACAAAGGGGGAACAAATCTTGTTGGCCAATGCGTAATTAATCAATTAGAATCGGTTGATAGTGCATTGATAACCGGCTGCTGTCCTGCTCCATGACATACCTTATAAAACCCATATGTATAAATGTATAAAGATGCATCAAACATGTACTGTAATGTTTGCAGAGCAGATTTCAAAAGTAAAGTAACTTAGACAAATATAATTTTTAATTTAATGTCCCTGTAGATTGGCACATTAGATGGAAGAACCTTCTACTCTGCGTTTGTTTTCAGTGTTGTTCACTGCTACTCAGTACATTCAAACCTTGAATAGTAAAACCTTTGTGGCCTGTAAAATTAAGTCTTATGGAATTTATAAAGCAATTTTTTTTGTAAAACAAAGTGCTGTAAAAATTCAAATCAAAGCCTTTGAAGTTTGAAGTAACAATCTTTCAGGTATCTGTGATCATGATCATACAGCAAATGACTTTTACACCCACATCTGTATATTTTAGAGAACTAAACTCTACGGAGGGATGCTGACCCGATCAAGGCTTTTACCTTGGTAAGATCATGGTCACAGCAGCTTGTCTAACAGACTAGAGAGAATGAACTCACCTTTCTCTGCCTAACAAAAGGTACTTCAGTACTGAAACTCCATTAAAAAACCAAACTTTTTAAAAGATAATTAGAATGAATCCATGGCAATGCAACTCAGTCTTACTGTAAGTGATTCTGAGGCTTGCAAAGTAAATTATTGCACAGCTTTTTAGGCTACTTGTATTGCTATAATGCATAAAACATGTACATATGTACTTGAACAGTGTAATTTTAGGAGTTACTTTACCATTTTATTAATTCTTCACAAACTAACTCAAACTTTAAACTATAAACCTAAAAATATAATCAAATGTACCAGTATAGTGAAGACAGTTTGTCCAGAGACTATCTTTCCATTGCCTATAAAGTTACTCAGCAGGTTTTATCTTTTCAGTCTTTCTGAAAAGTTGAAACATGTCCCTCTGGTTTTCTGTCAGTATTATAAGGTGAAGTTATATCAAGTTCCGTACTGGCTAGCAAATTTGCACCACTCATTAGCATTCACCAACTACAGCACGAGGCTTTGACAGCATGCCAGTGAGCAAGACTCATTATACTGATTAATGAATTAATTATACCTTGGTATAATTACTGTAATGTTGGAGGTTCTCTGGTAGCCTCTCATGCCAGTACAACTGTTGTTGCTGGTGTATCTGACAATGTCTTTGGTCAAAAGTTATTTCTTTCGATTAACTTAACAGGAGATTTAGTAAATTGAAATGGAAAAGGTGTTTTTTTTTTCCACATCTACTTTTCACTTGTCCCTGCATCTGTCGTAGAACTTCTAAAGGCTTTAACTTAGTCTGCAGCAGAAGAAAAACACCCTCCTACTGTTTTGTGCCATAAGGTAATCTGAGCCTGATTATCAGGCTGAATTTAGTTTCCACTTAACTATTTAGTCTGGCCTAAAGTCTATGTTAGCAGTTTTCTGTTTCATTGGGGGGAATATTTAGTTTTGCCCAAGCCAATCAGCACCAACATCATTTTCAGTTGAGATAGAAGCTGGGGAAGAGGTTGCTAGGAGCACTTCACTTAATATTTGTAATGTCAATTGAAGAAATATGTTGATTCAAGAGTTATTTCTGTGAGCCGACTTAAAATAGCCGGTACTGCTACATCAATTGCATCCACACTTGTGACCATTTTTGCGGCCATTTTTCTGTCTTTATTTATCTGGCTATGGTCCAGGAAGGTGACAACCCTATACAAAAATCCCAGACACAGCTCGACACGGTTCGATTGTGTTTCCAACCAGAGGAAGCAGCCGTCAACAAGTACAACAGACCGATTTGAATCGCTGAGGAAAAACAAATGTGGACAGTGATTCATAAGGTTTGGAACCATCAAATATGATTCCAAACCAGTGGCAAACAATGTCAAATGTAGTACAGAGGCTGACAGAAGCTGCTAGATGTCTCTCCATTTGTCTAACAATTAATGTGCTAATGATTTGTTGGTGTTAAACTGCAATAACCTTCAATTATAAAGTTGTTAATTGAAATTAAGCAACCCAATGGATAGTTAGTCTCAGTCGGTTAAAATACTTCACCTTAGCCATTAAAATTACAGTTTTATTTAATGAATATTAAGCAGGAAACCAGATAAACTGTGTACAAAAATGGAGTCAATTCTGCAGGTGAAACACTTATTAGCACAGTTTTATTAGTTGTTAATGGGGCTTGAAAACCTTTTTTCTGAAATCTGCTCTGTAAACATGTATATAATGTAATGTGTAATGATGCTGAATTTAATATTATTTATTCATGAGCCTGCTATGAATGTGCCATGTAAATCTCAGATAAAGTGTTTTGCTGTTATTACATTTGTATCGCTCTATGAACAGTCTTGTGCAGTTAACCTGTACAGTAAATGGAAAAACAGAGGGCCTGCATTGGTCCCAAAACATGTATCGTCTGCTGTATATATAGTAAATGTTACTGAGTCTAAATCTTAGATTACAAGTGATAATGTGAATCTGTCCGTGTGAACTGACTATTAGAAAAATTCTTGCAGGGTAGTGAACAACCTCTGGTTCAAAGGTGTTTTATATACTTTAAGCTGTTGGTGGCGTCTGTTACATTTTTAAAATGGGCCCATTTGAAAAATTTGTATAGCAAAGATGTAAAAACAAACAAACAAAAAAAGAATAATCAGCAACACCATCTGCTAATTTCTCAATCCACACATTCCTAAAATAACCTAAGTGTGAATGTTACAAAAATCTCTAAGTGACTTGTTATATTCTCTGGCAGCCATATTGGAGGTCCGTAGCTCTTTTCCTGTACAATGGCAGTGTTTACTAGTGATCCTGTCCTGTTCATAAGAACCTATACATCCAGGTTCTGATAAATCTTTTGAGAAAAACTCTCTGCTGCATTGTAAGCGATACGTTTTATTTTAGAGAAACAACAGCATCTTGGTGTTGCTTTACATGTAATGCACATAAACACCTTGCATGAGCAGACAAAAATAGAGCAACACTTAAGCATACACTTTAACGTAAATTCACGGAAACAAAATGTGAATTGTTCAGAGTAAGGCTGTATTTAGACCTACAACTACAGGAGACAAGCAGCAACAGGATGTCATTCTTAGTGGGAACCTGCTGAAGGAGGAAATAGCCTCAGGGGTGCAAAGATGCAAGGCAGCAACAGGTGGCGGAAGTTGAAAAAAGTTCAACCTCATCTGGAGTACGAAAGTAAAAACAAAGACAAACTGATTGTGGTGGAGACTGGACACTTTGAATGGTATTTTGTTTGCGTCAAAGATCCATTTTCCGTTTGGGAAAAGATCCATGTGAGACTTTTCGGAGACGGAGCCGGAAGCTGTTTAAATTGGTTGTGTGAGGCATGAAAGGTCAGAAGTGTTAGTGGAGCGCTTCAACAGCAGATTTTAGTTGTTTGAGTTGCTGAAAGTAGTTCTGCACCGAGATCACTGCCACCATCATAGAGAAAAAAAATATCACTAAAAGATTTTGACACTTGTCATAAGCAGACGGCTTTAATCTTGACAAGTTGACCACTAAGATTCACATTCATCCAGGTCTTTGGATATCTACAAGTGGTATGTCAAAAGCAACTGGACTTTGTGTTTAATGGCAAATACATTTTACTACTGACTGGTGGAGCCCAAGGCATTTTAACCCATTTGGCACTTT
Source organism: Macquaria ambigua (assembly GCA_008360985.2). NCBI lineage: Eukaryota > Metazoa > Chordata > Actinopteri > Centrarchiformes > Percichthyidae > Macquaria > Macquaria ambigua. The sequence continues at coordinate 212,632 of VMKM01000802.1, forward strand.
GGTGTCACATGAGACTTGCTGAGGTCAAATCCTGCCATACGAGACTCTTCAGAGTCACATGAATTAGGTTATGAATGGTTACACTAAGACCAAGAGCGTCTCAATGCTTAGATAAATGTGTGAATTTCAAAACAGCACAGGGATCACAAAACAAACTGCCATTTCTCCAGGGGACCTCCAAGATGGCACCAGACGTGGTTGCTAAGAGTTTTCTAACAACCATAAGTCTCTTTACTGTACTCACACCCTTGTTCTTCGTGCTCATAACTCATTCTGTTGTGCAGTGTTATTGCATCCAGCAGTGAGACTTTGACCTCTCCGGTGAAAATCATCATGTCTCCCTTTTGAATATGGTTGTGAGATGTGTTAACACATGCAGTAGCAAGGCCCCTTTGTGACCCTGTCTGATTGGAGCCTTTAGAAGAGCCAGTTCATATCTCCTCATTCAATACTGCTACTCACTTGGGGTGAGTGCTGTTATCTATGATACATTTTGACTTTGGATCCAAAGTGGGACCAGCAATCAGAAATCCAACCTCATTTACAAGCCTAAATTAGGAATGACCCACAACATAATAACGTCAAAATGTAATGTCAGTTTGTTGCCCTTTTAGCCTCAAAGCTATGGCTGAGTTTTGTTTCAAAAATGTTTAATATTAATGCCAATACAATACTTGAGTTTTGGTACCGATTTCAAAATAATACCTTTTACAATACCATATTGGGAGAAATGTAAACATGTTTTCTCTTTTAACAACAGATGCCAAACTGCTTAATGCAGTCTTTTTAGAAAAGAACTTTGCCTACATAGAAATATAGTCTTAAGTTTCCCGATTTAGGTCAGGAAAAAAAAAAAAAAAAGATCAAATACTACATAAACAAGCACAAGAATCAAACCAACCATTTGATGCCAACTTTCAATACTCAACACTTTTTGATACTTAATGCTAAGGACACGTCAGTCTGTACTCATATAGTATTGAGGTTTAATACCCAGCTCTACTCATAACTTCAGCTTCTAATTCAGAATTTCCTACTACAGTAAAACCAAAAATAGTTAAAAGAAATGTAAAAAAATGTCACAATTTTCAGTTTTGGTTTTTACCAGCAGTTATGTTTTTCTGGGTTTTAAGCAGCCATTTGCATCAGTTTATTCCTGCCAAAGAAGTCAGGGGTATCTACAATAATTTAAAACTATGATTCATGATAGTATATGAAGCATTGCTTGTAAGACATTCGGCACATACAAGATGTTAAGTGTGAAAGAGTATTGAATGTAATATTTGTACTTTTTGGTGCCTGTGGTGAAAAAAACTTTTATTTCTGTTTAAAGTATGGGTTAAATACGTTTTGGGGATCTAGGGACTCTTGGTACATTTGTATAGTCTGCATGTGAATATATTGTGTACTAACCTGTGGTTTTTGTGTCTGCACCTACATGTTGTTAAATTTTAAAGATTTAATTGTTGGGACACAAACCCTAAATGCAGTTTTTAAAAGGAAGTGATATAGTAGGTTTTTATAGAAAGTGAGGAAGTAAATGGTGTCCTGTTTAATTGTGAAGGGCTATTCATCACATTATCTATTACCTCTGTGATTGTCTGCACAAAACATAACTGCAAGGTTTATAGTCAAGGTTCTGGGTATTAACAAAAGTCAATGCCACCGTTTTGTGGCATTAGTAGTATAATTACATTTTTATTTGCACATGATGCAATTACAAAGGGGATTGAGAATTTAATTACTAGAAGATTTAAAATAATGAATAATGGGAAAAAGCAAACTCCCATAGATAAACACATTTTGCTCCAAATCTCTGATACGCTGTGGAATACAAAGTTGGCCAAGTGACAACATTCACATACATGGACTATAAACAAACGAGATCGAGTAAATAAAGCATTTTCTGATTACGTTTATGATTCACACATGGAAACCTAACGGCTTGACAACATGTTCTACCTTAATGGAGATTCAGACCAAAAACAGCCCTGCATTAAAACCCTGCAGGGGGCTATGTTGGCAGGGGGGTTTTGTTTACAATCCAGAAAGTCCAGTTGGAGAAACAGATTAATACGCCCAAACACTGGCACAACGGATTGTATTACCCACAGACAGGAAAGTTATCACGGCGGCAACTGTTTTAACTTTTGTCACGATAATCACCAAGTAAACTGTAGAAATACTGTGTTCACATACAAAGCAATCCACCAGAAATGCCCACTTGCATGTATATGATTGGCACACACACCGCCTTTCCGGATGACACCGTGTTGTAGCAAAAGCCAGGTTAAAAACTTTTTTTTGCTGTACAACACTGCATTGTTTTGCCAGAGCCCTCTGTGTTAGCACCCAAACTGCGTTGCTCCATTCAAATGAATGAGATGGCTGCTTTTTTCATGCAGGTCTCAAGTCAGTTTGAACGTGGCCTTACAGTTGTTGCTAGCTTAACACTGAAACGTCATGAAAACTAACATTAACTTTCAAGTAGCACAAAAGAGCATAAAATACTGGAGGGTAACTGACTTTGCAATGAAATGTAGAGGGGCCATTATATAAGCAACGTGCAATGAGGTGTTCTGATCTATATGAAAACTATAGACGAGGTGAAGATGAAGAACAACATGATGCACAGCAGAGGCCTTTCCTTCACCAAGCCTATTATGTTCATATATCAGAACAGCTCAGTGTGGATTATCGCTCTTATACCGTGGCCAGTAACCAAAGAAAAAGGTAGGCTGTTTTCAAACTGTCATCCATGTTTGTAGTTGGTTTAATGTTAGTTTCACCAATGACTACTAGTAATGTAGTTTGAGCAACTTTTGGTTTGGTATCTGCAGTTTAAGACATCTTACCCACTGATTTAGACCAGTGGCTAAACTATTAACCAGTATCATAAATCCACAATTTAAATGAACGCAACTAATCAGTAATGAGTATTTTCTCTTGTTATAGTATCAACACACAATATCAGGTAAACTGGAATGTTAATGGTATAATTCAACAAGCTGCCGATGTTAACAGCGTAATCGAAAAGACGTTTTATTCAGAATAAGGTCAATACTCTGATTATCAAAGTCCAAGTAAATGTCAGTGAATGATTCACCGGGGAAACAGAAAAGAATAAAAATGTACCATGCATCATTCAAGCTTCATTCAAGCCAAATCCTCTTTGACAGCCCAGTAGGTAGACAACTCTGGAAATCAAGCATTTATGAATAGCTAGAAGCTATTTTGAGGATGACTATCTCCATAAACATTTACAGTATTCTTGTTAAAGATTTCTTTTGACTACTTAGCGACAACTACATTTGGACTCAAATATTTTTAAATCTTGGCAAAAGCAAAATAAACACCCTAATATTTATTGTAAATTACTGTAGTTTTGTCAAGATGTTTGCTCTTTTGCTCTGATGATAAGGATGGTAAGAACTGACGAAAGCAATATCTGTGCGCTGAATTCATCCAGGCATCGTGCTTTCCTTCCTTGGAAGAGCTTTCTTTCAAGATCTGTGAAACAGTCAACACTGCTTTATCATATTCATTCTGTTGTTGTATCATTCATTTTCAACAAATACAGGGTTATTATTATTATTATTAACTATTTTTTAATTATTTTGTCTATGAGAAAAGATGCAAAGGTTTAATTTATCTCCAGAGGCACAAGGGTAACAATAAGGTCTGAAAGCGTTCACTATTCATAGTCCAAGTCGTGTTTGCCGTTTTATCATGTTGTGTATTGAGAATTAGTACATCTTAAGTGTACTCAAACAATCCCACGGTATAACATGAACATTTGAGACCAAGGGATGGTTACTATCAAAGCAGTAAGTGCCAGAACCGAAATGACTTTCGACACAGAGCCATGACCAGAATAATGTCCAATATTGTCTTATAAATTTACCAACCAACACACCATACAGCCTGTATTGTGAGTAGGGAGTCTTTCTTTTCTTTGAGTTCTTTTCTGCTTTCTTCTCAGACTACCTAGCTGAAAAGCTTGGTGCTTGCCTTCTGTCTTTCTGTGTTCTATATACACTCAGTGACCAGAAGAAAAAAAAAGACCCCCGTTTAGCCCTTACAAGAGCTCTTAAGTGTTGTGGCAGAGACAACAAGGTTCCTCTAGCACCCTGGTGTTAAAAATGTAGGTTCAGTTGTGAAGCATGGACAAGGCTGATGGTACTGATCAGGGTATTAAATTAACATTATTTTATGTGAACGTTCCTTGAACCATTCCTTGGGTTCTTGTACTACGACAGGATGCAATGTCTTTTCAAAAAGAGGCATCATCTCTTTTATCGCATGCACTATTCAGCTGCTTAACAAGTAGAAATCATGGCTAGATGTCAATGCTTTGAGTATATGCTCAGTGTTTTGTCCCATCAATACAATGCAAGTCTTGCGATGGGTACACTATCTAATATATTTAGGGGTTTTTTGTTTATGTTCTGAAGAGCCATCATGCAAGATTCCCAAAGAGGCAATCAAGGTTTCAGTCATTACTTGGTTCATTCCTTTGGAGATACATAATGTCCGTGAGTGGATGAACCTGGACAATGACGTTAAGTTGAGCACTGGCATCAAGGTTTTGACCTCCAGGTATTAAAGGACCCAGTGCACACCAGTTGAAAGCCCAATGTCTCCCACATTCATCCACCAAGGTCTGCCTCCCGCTCTGCAGTCCTGACCATGATCACACCTTTTTAAAAGTAATCCCTTCACATGTTAAGTAGGGATGAATGGTCTGCTGCAGGGGCAGATGTTCCATTTCTCTGGTCACGGAGTGTATATTTCCTTTTTGATAAAAAGTAGAGTGTATTCAATCAATGGAAAAAAAAGTTGTGGTTGTGTTTATGCTTATGCTTTTAAAAACTGTCAAGCTCATTTCTGTCTTGCCTTTGTATTAAGAGATATTTCAATGTGCCCAAACTGTGAGAGGGTGCATCTGTGTTCTTGTGAACAGCAAAATGTCCAAATGGTTATTAATAAAGATATTGGTCTTAACTCACTAACAATAAAGTACTAAAATCTCTCCCTGGCACAGTAATTAAGTGTAAATAGAGAAGAACAATCCAAAGAAACTATGCAACACATGGCAGTTGACAGTAATTAGTCTAATTAATCTGCAATAAGCCTTCAGCAACTGCTAAAATCTATAGATGAATCTTTGATCACTGTTCAGCTCTTTTAACTCATGGGGCCTTATGAGAGCACTAAGACACTGATCTTTGCTGCCCACAGTGCTTAAAAGCAGATTTAAAACCACTGAGTCACTATACTAAAGATAAATGACAATTTGCCAAGGTACATGTGTCATTTGCTTTAAGTTTGGGTACTCTTTATTTTTCACCAAAAATCAAATCACAGACAGTGACAAAAGTGAGTGCCTGGTATATTACTCTAATCTCTACAAGTTGACTTTGATTTATAGTGTTTTTTAAATAGTAATGAACATTCAGAAGGTGTCAATCAAGAGCTATGCAATCTACAGACTATATCTGCAATATATTGTTTCTTGTATATCAGGCGAGGATTTGATTTTTTTCTAAAGCTTCAGGCATGGCAGCCTGTTAAACCTGCTGTGACAGCTGCTTCATCACATAACCTTAATAACCATAACCTAACAATTTCATTGAATTTTAATGAAAGATGTTTATTGCCACATAATCCGATAGTTAATTCAGAGGCTTTTCCATTTTCAAACAAATAAGATTCTAAAGGAAAGACTTAAGTTGAATAATTTTAAGGAGTCATATATATTTTTTTTTCCATTTGCAGATTTTTTTAGGCATTATAATTTTTATAGTAGTATAGTAGTATAGTAGTATACAGTAGTATACAATAGTGTTAAAGGGAGCTTTAACTGAAAAAAGTACTGTATGTTAGGTGTGCAAGGAGCAAGTCCAGATGGATAATATGAAGAAGGAGAAGAGGAAGGGATGATTGGTGGGGCTTTCTGAGACAAGAGGCTTCACTGGAGAAGGGAGTCAGCCAGAGTAAGGCAGCTGCTACACGGATGTCAACGGACGCAAAATACAGCTGGTGCAAACAGAAAACAGAAGACCCTTTGTAAACTGAATGATCCTGTGAGTCATGTTCTGATTAATTTCCTTCTTCACAGTATACTTTGTTATTCATTCCAATGTTACTTCAGCAATTTCTATTTTCGGGACATCTTGTGGTACTTTACTTGAAAAATGAAAGGTCATATAATGCCAGTTTAAACAGTCTCATAAAAAGATGACGGTTGCTGCATTGCTAAGCAGCAGTTTCTACTCCATAATTTCAAATAAAATGCAAAGTAGGTAACAAATCCTGGGGTAACAGTTTTCTATTTGGTTCTGTCTAAAACACTGCTTTTAATACAGACAGGCAGGATTTTGTTATAAAGTATTGAGAGTTTTTATTGTCACCAACGGCCAAGTTTTAGTATAATGCCATTAAAGTCATATTTAACAGACTTAATAAACCTGACAATATGACATTGTTCAAGACTAGATAAAAAATAAAAGGAGGAGGAAGAGGCCTAATGCGTGAGATAATCTAACTTAATACATGGGTCACTGGCTGTCAGGGTGCAGCCAAAGTTAATTCACTACCAATGTCAATTACCTCTCAGAGGTTTAGGAACCCAACACATTCTAACTATGGAAGTATCAAAACTGCTTCACATCTCTTTGATTTACAGGAGTTGTTCTACTGCTGTTAACACATTCCCTCACCCAGTGCATTCAATATATTGATTACAATGCCAATTAAGCTTTTGTTAATGTGGTGTCAAGAGGAATGCAGTCAGACTGAGAGCAGCAGTACAAAATGACATGGGAACTTCCAATTTCACAAAGGAACAGGAAGGAAGGAAGCACGTGTATAATATCCAATGCAGAGAAATTAAAATAATTACAATTAATTTTACCATTGCTCCATATTTCACCAAAAAAGGAATCATACAATGCACTGAATCACACATGTCCATCTATCATTTATAAGCCTTGAGAGTACAACTCAAATATTTGGACCTCTCCGTTTCACAATTCGTTTAAGGCAAAGACTAAAGATACTTTATCGGAGATAAAACTACTGATTACTGGCAGGCTGTTTCAATCACAGCAAATATTTTTGCTCACTGGGTAAACTAGGATCTTGACATGTACCACTGACTTCACAAAAAATGTATTTATTATTGTTTAATGGATTTGCATAATAGATCTCATAACAAAGGATTAGGAAGAGACATGAGATCATTTGCACCACTTACATGAGCTGATGATCAGCTGGTTTCACCAGCTACACAGACAATCAATCACAACAGCAATCTCCATACAGCTATCTGCTATAAAGTGGTAGCTGCAGTAGTGCAGACTGAAAACACACCACCCACAGACCCCACTTTCAAACATTTATGATCTAGATATTTGATTCCATGTGCCATCATTTAACCTTAAAATCAGCCATCATTGGTGCTGAAACGATTAGTTGATTAATCAATAGGTTGTTTACACTGCAGCAATTGATCGGTACATGCTCACAATGACAATGCTAACATGCTGATATTTAGGATGTATAATGTTTACTATGTTCACTGCCTTAAATTTAGCACATTAGCATGCAAACTAAACACAAAGTACAGCTGAGGCTGATGGCTGTGTCATTAGTTTTGCAGGTATTTAGCATGGATGTATTAAGAGAGCTGGATACAATTCCGTCACTCAGCCTTGCTGCCAATTTGACCCAGTGGCCACTCTTGTTATTGCAATAAAAAAATCCCCTGCGGCCCAAACATTTTTTTCCCCACATAGACCACCATTATAAAATGAGTCTGTAAAACTAACTGCAAACAAGGTCAATTATTACTCTCTTTGCATTATGAATTTTAACCCATGGAGGTCTTAAATCCATCTGATGTTTGTCAAGACATTTTTACTAAAAACCAAAAACGCCAATCTCATGGTGGAGAACATTAAACATTTGCCAGTTCCAGCCTCTCAAATGTGAGAATTTGCTGTTTTTCTCTGTTTTATATCACTGCAATAGCCATGGTATACTCAAAAACGGACGCAGACAATAGTGGACCCTTATGTGGCTTTGTACACACTACTTTTTGGTATCTCCACAAACAGACACAGTCCACATGTGCACATTTTCATCCCTTTACACTGACTGGGTGATCTTTCTCCATAACTTCAAAGCCATCTAGTTGTCTGTACTTTACTTTAAAGAGAAATTATAAAGATATGGGTAGCAACAGATCTTCTCACACAACCTCTCTTCAAAACAAGAGTCCAAACTGGTTTTCTAGCACATATGCAGTTGGCGCACTTGTACAGTATGTATAGTGCATGGGGTTAAAAATGATGGGCAGGAACAGCGTCGGAAATTAGTGGGGGCAAAGAGCAAAAATGACCCAAGAAATCTCAGATTTGCCCCTAAAAAACATGATCAAGGGGCAAAAACTTTGCGAAAAAAGATATTTACCAGTTTAGGCCAATATCCTAATCCTTCATTAAACCATTTTATTTTCATTCAATTCATTTAATTTCCATTTCCATCTCTAACGCACACTCGCACAAATAGCGCTGTTGTTCACACTACTGTTACGATACCTGACTGGCAGAGGCCAGGTGATCCTGCACCTGTAGTGAAGTAGCTGCTGTGATGACTGGTAACTCATTAAAAAAGCTCCAGCTGTTACTGGAGAAAGCAATCCTAGGTCATCATTAACGCCTCCCCCAGCAAATAATGCCGGGTTCAGACATTTCGGTGCCCATGTTAACCAATCGGGCTGTTCAGACAGGAGGGGCCGCGCTGCGGAGCTCTGTGGCCGGCTTGCGCTCTGTTGAGTTTCGGTGTCTGTTCTATTTTCTCCGCCCGCCACGACCAAATCTGGCACGAAAACACACTGACAATCTATTAGAAACTATATTACTGCTGTTTGTGATTGTGTTTTTTAAATTTCTTACTTATTCCACATGACTGCACACATCTCTTTGGAACTGCAAAAGCATGCTATGCTTTTTATTTACTCATGCACAAGCTGGTGATTACTGTAATGTTATGCATTTTAATTTGGGCTCATTTCACATTAAAAACAGCAACTTTATGATTATAATTACTATTTTTAGATTTTCCTACACTGGGCAGGAAGCTGTTGTCCACACAGACATCCGTGTGGATGTTCATGGACATTAGTGGCCAAAAATGTTTACATCATGTAGACCATTGCTGCTACATAAAAACAAAAAATAATTTTGCCTTAAAACAAAGCATATTTGGGGGTTTTGGGCTGTTTTTCAGATAAAACAAGCAACATGAAGATTTTACCTTGGGCTCTGATAAATCTGATAAATTATGGTATTTTGGTATTTTTCACTACTTGAGACTAAAGTAAAAGATTAAAAGATTATTGAAAAATTCATTGTTAATGAAAATAATCTTTAGTTGCAGCTCTTGTCACCGTGTGTGCACATAACACTGATCAACAGTGTTCAGCCATGATTGTAAGCTTCCAACAGAGAGTTTTGTCTACTCTTCCCCATGTGAAATGGCTTTCTTTCAGGGTATAGAAGCTGTGTTGAATAGAGCCATTACACTCTAATTACAATAATATTGTGACTGAAATAACATTATTCTGCCTAGGTGGATTTAAAATCCTGTGACACTGAGGATCCAGTGGTGTGGCCTTTACCCACCTGGTGCCTCAGTAACAAAGACAGCAGCCATTTGTCAGGAGCAGGAAAATTGAATTAAATCTGAATTTGTTTTTTTGCGTGGCGTTAGCATATTCTCTGTCTGCACAGGTTTCCTCTGGGTGCCCAGGTAGCCTTCCACAGTCCAAAGACATACAGGTTAGAACTGAAGTCTCTAAACTGTCCAAGGGTGCAAGGGTACATGTGACAGACTGTAAACTGTGATAGAATAGTAAATTGTCAGGAGGGTACTCTGCTTCTTGCCTGTGACTCTGAACATGAAAAGCAGATAATACAGTATAAAAATGGATGAATACATGAATAACAAAAACTAGGAGTCTAGACTCTACAGCCACGTGAGTGGCTTTGTGAAGCTGTATTTGCTTGCAAGGACAATGTTAACATGTTGATGTTTAGCAAGTATAATGTTTACCATGTTCAAAATCTTAGTTTAGCATGTTAGCATGCTAACATTTGCTAATTAGCCATTTGTTGGACAAATGACGTGATGATGGTGCTAGGTGTCAGAGGATCAAGTTAATATGATTAATTCTGACAGGGACGTGAATGTCTGTACCAAATTTCATGGCAATCCAGTAGCTGTTATATAGTTAGATATTTTAGTCTGGTCCAAAGTGGTGGACCTAAACTGAAAACTTATTTTCTTGGACAAGATGATACATACTAGGTTGTACTACCATTAGTACATTTACATTTTTGACTGTTGGGCTAGATAGCCTAAATAACAACACTGGTAATTAATAGAGCTGAGGACTGCTGCCCTACAGGTTTAAGCATGACTTGGGTATGCATTAAACAAAGGCAATGCAGCAAAACAACATACATCTAAGTGCCAGATCCTTAGGCTGACCTTGGAGTGGCTGTGCTATCAAATGGATAATAAAAACTGTGGAGGGATTTCTCTTTGTTGGCTCAACATCACAACATCCCTGCTGAGATCACACTGCTGAGGAGGAGAGAAAGCTGCTGTAAAGAGTCAACCAGCTTCCCTGGGGGGAGACAGCTGGAGCTGCTGGGGAGGCAGCAGCTAACCATGCTGGATGTGCAGATTTTGCCCACAGATACTGCCACAACAACCAGGATCATACACAGCTATGGCATGCACTGAATAACAGAGATCATTGTTTTACTCAACATTAGCAGTTTGGACAGCAGAATTGACAGTATAACATAGCTACAGAAAAGACCTGAACTGGGATGAGAGGGCAAATGAGTAACAATTCCTACAGTTGGCTTTAAGGCAAATATGGAACCTGGGGCAAACTTTTCATAACTCTTCAGGAGTCTGTAAACTTACTTGTTAAATGGCACAGACAACTTATTCTAACAAGTGCCTGCAAGAAATTATCTGACTTGTGAGCCCTAAATATCTGTGTAATTGTCTGCAATTTGGTACATTTTGTATAAAGCAATCCCTCTGCAATGAGTAAGAGACCAGACAAACAACTTGACCGGAGTAAACTGGCTCAGCATGAAAAAGATTTGTAGAGGGTGGGTTATGCCTTTTATCATCTTATCAAAGGATGGAGATTTGTCATAATCCAAGGCCATATTTTCATTTTGGCAAAACTACAATCTCTGAACCTATCGGCTGTAGTCCGACAACAATTTATCCTCTGGGGCAACGGCCAATGTTTCGTGGCTTCCGATGTAGCCAGTGGGTATCCGGATAACAGATATCCAGGCCAAGACCTTCTCTTCCGTGCGCCGGTCATTGTTTACAGTTCAATTAGCAGTCTCGGAAACCCATCGGCTGTCATCTGACAACGATTTGAATGCAGATACATTTTTAAAAATTAATAAAAAGATCATTTTTAGGGTTCCGAGATTGATAAAAAGCTAAATCATCATCAGACGATAGCCATTGGGTTCCAAGATTGCACTTCGGCCAATGCATTCCGCCTCTTTTGCTTTCCACATGGACTGTTTACCTGCATACAACTAAAGCCCACTCAAACTTAATTGGTTAATACTACTCGGACTACAAACGGAAACCAGAATGCTTCCAATACCAAAATCTTGTCCCTTGCCTACAGAATCTGTTAATAGAGATTAGCAAAGCTATGACTGGAACAAAATCCACCAATCAAAATTAGAGAAGTGCATTATCCAGCAGAAATGGTTGATGACATTTCTATGGATGTTTTGATACTCTAAGAATACTTTTGGTTGAGAATAAAACACCTGTTGTCAGTGTTTATATAAAATAAATAATCACTGGATATGAGTCAGACATACAGAGAGTTAGCCTGTGTTACAGTACATACTACAAGCTACTGTACGACTTACGAAATTCAGCTACAGATTTAGCTTCAGTTGCTGTGTAATTATCTCTTCCAACATGTACATCAACAATTAACACAAATCAGAGATGAAAGAAGAATGAGCTTTCCATCTACACATAATTGACGTGCATATACAGAAGTCTGTGTTCCTGGTCTGTTCTTGAGGCTAATTACTTAATTATCACAGAAAGTTTGTTTACTGTTACCAAAATGGTTTTGTTTAATAACTGAACATGGTTTTCTCATAGGGTTGTGCCAGGTCAGAACCATGTAAGAAATTAGGAAATATTATTTATAGCACCATATGCAAGAAGCACCATTATATTAGATGGCACCAAGCTAGGTAGTTTTAGAGGTAATTGGCACAACTGCTAAAGATCATCGTGCAAACCTTTATTCAATGCATGTAAGGTAACGTGTATGTAAGTAACATGGCTGTTAAAGTGAGATTCACACTTACTGTCTTCTTTTCAGGTATTTTTGTTCATGTTTTAGGTCAGATAATTGCTGCACATCACAGAACAGACTGTGCTCCTCAAATGTACCAAACCTTTGCTGCCATTTTCCTTACCTTCACAAATGTGCTTTTGGAATTTCAGCCACCTACCTATTGCCTGACCTGGCATGAGGCATTATGGGTCTTTCTCCCTAAACACAAAAGCAATAACAATTTTCTCAAAACCTCTGACCTGTGAAGGACCTACATTATCATCAATTTACCTTGTCGAGCATTGTCATGAGAGACAACTTGACCTGTTCTGACCAGTCCCAAAATGTCATTTGACATCAAATTGTAGTTTTAACATTTATTTCACTTGTTGATGACTGTGTGAAAGCACAACGTACTACAGTAAATATGTTCAAACTGTGAGAACTACTGTGTACTTTTGCAGCTCTAGCTTGTCCTGATGATTAGATTTAATAGAGAAATCAATTACGGAAGCTAAAAAAAAAGTGTTTGTGCAAATATAATACCTTGACAGTTTAAAAAAAGAAAAACTGTTGATTTTACTTTTCTAAAACATTTTTCATTGCAGTCCCCTTAGCTAAGACAATATTTGCGACTCACACTGCTTCATTTCCAGTAATTCTGTATCGTCACACATCCCATCAACCCTCAGATAAGGTAATAAACACTGTTCATGCATGAGATAAGAATGCAAAGAACAGCAGTGAAATATAATTGGTTGCAATATGCCCAGATGTGTGCCTCATTATAAGCAAAGTATAGCAGATGCATTCGTATTTTTACCTTCAGACTCTGTGGTGTTTCTTTCGGCCCATTAATCTTCTCCATTTGTCACATTTGCATTCGAGTCATTTTCTCAACAACAGTCTGATTCAGTGAATTTTGACTATGGCTTTGTGAAACTGTCAACAAGAATGGATTGCTCTCTCAGACCTGCAAACTCTGGAGAAGTGAAAGAGGTGAGAAGATAAGACAAAAATTTGGTAGGGGGGTTCAGAGGCATTGTAGTGATTTTAATACGCAAATGAAGACTTTTGGAGTGTTTTGAGATTAGAATACAAGAAAACAACATCTTGTTTTGATAAATAACTTTTATTGCATTTCGATATATTTTATCACAATATGTAACAACAGGCAAGATGGGCCACAGGACAAGTTGGCACACTGGTGGACAAACACAGACACAAACACGGAGGAGTGAGCACAGAGGCCCAGAAGCAGAGGCAGAAGAGGATGAGATTTAAGAGGGGTGAGAGAGAAATGGAAAAAGTAGAGACAGAAAGGAGGCACAGAGGGGTGAGAGAGGGGAAGAAAGGGGAGAACACATATGATGCTTTTCTTTCTTTTTTTTCTTTAAGTCTCTTCGCCTGTACAAGCATTTCGCTGCTTCGAGACATGCCTTCTTCTTGTCAGCTTTTCCATGCTTTGTCTTGCTACAGCAGCACTTGTGCGTGGCTGGCAGTTAAACTCACTCCTGCGCGCTCTGTCCCTCAGAGCTATATCCTCGGTGCCCGCTGATGTCATGTTGTGGCACATCCTCTTGTCCACTGGCCTGAACCTAATGTCTTCGCTTTTGAACATTTCCACTGCCGTCTGCTTCCAGGTCAGCAAGGTGTGTTACACTGTTTGGATTGCACTCAGCGTGGAAATGTTCATGCTGGTGCTTCTGGTGTTGATGATGTCTGACATGAGATTGAAAGAGGATTCCACCAGCGGCCCATGGAACGCAGTTCTCACTGTTCGGCTGAGAGCCGGATATCGTTCGGTCTCAAAGACGGTAGCCTGCCACCTTACGGTGTTGTCGCCTTCCTTAAAAGCGGGCAGGTTCTGGTCCACAGCATACTGCAGAAGAGCATCCACATCACCAGGTAGAAACTGGCTCAACATCTCAATTAGTTTTCTCAGCTGACATCCGGTCTGCGAGTGCCCCCTTGCAACTGGGTCAACAGCAGACAGGCACTGCAGGGTCCTTGCATGCATTTCCCAAAACTGTTGCAATAGTTAAGTCTTTGTCATATTTCATCATTTCAGAAATCTGTAGGAGCTTGTGCTCTTTTGCACAGTCCATTAAGGAATCCATATATACTGTAAATGATCAGACCTTTGCCAGCAGCGCAAACATAAACAAAACCCACAGACAAACAAGAAATTACACAACTGCTGGGGAGTTTTATGTTTTTTGGCAGATTTACTGACAGTGGCTTTTATCTTCTGGTAGACTTTCAAAATAAATGAGAGGTTGGCTAGAGTGCACGTGGTAAACTGTATTTGGAACAGGGAACAAGAGATTTTGGGAAAGATTAATTTTCTTGTGCTAAAACAATTCAGAAGCATAAGCTACAGGTTCTGTGGGAAGAAGGCGGGAAATGCCAACAATCAGCTTCAGTGGACAAAACCTTAAAACTACCCACTTACAGCTACATTTATTTTAGATTTTATGTGTTTCTCAAATATTATAAGACAATTTCCATGGCTTCATTTTTTTCTATTTATATCATTTTCCTCCCAATTTGGAATGGCCAGTCCCACTTACACTGTTGTTATGTACCTGTTGGTATACTGTTCTATTCACCATGGGGGCGTAACACACATTAAGATTCAAGCCATCGAATAAAACAGCCCGGGTTTAAAGACAAAAAACAAGAATAAATCTCTTGCCCAACCGGCCATCAATGCTCAAAGTTTGAGGAAAATACTTCTGCAGAGTAACCTGCTCGTCATGGAATAGCAAAAAGACCTGTACAACACAATGGGATCCAATACAGCAGCTCTGCAATAGCCACTACCATGCAACCCAATAAAATAACTAATATGACTGCATCTAATCATGCATGATTTGTAACTTGTATGATGAAATTACACATTTCTTCAAAAGATTTCAATTTTGCAACACTAACATGCTTTCACAAATAGCCACTCACAATGCCAAACTAAATATTTTTAGAACAATTTCAATGACCTTTGAAAAAGAAGTTTACTGCAATTATTCAAACTGTAACCAACAATCTGAACGACCAGAGACAAAGACGCCTACAGATGGATAGAGGCAAAATATGATATCCAAGAAGTGAGAGCTAAATCCAAAAGTACTCCTAAATTTAAAAGGCACTCCAAAACCAATGCTAAACAGTTTTAAAGAACATTATGCACTGCATTGCATGTGCTGATATAATCCTATACTAATGAAGTGAGTCAAAAAAGCCACAACATACAGGTACAATAATATTTTGACTATTTAAATGTGGCCAACTGTGTAGTTGGTACAATATAACTGTAGATTATTAGCAGCTGATTAAATGTCAAATGGGCTCTCTCCTGATGTCAGTGAAAAAACACAGACAGACATTTACAACTAGTTTCTAATGATGACTGAACATGAATAATCTCCAGTGTAGACCGATATACTTTCAAGTTTGGAGAAACTACATCAAGTACCACGCCAGATAAAATGCACCCACAGCTAAATACCATGGAAAACAAAATATTCAAGCAAGAAAAATAAATAACAAACTCAAAATGAGATATTCATTTTTCAACACATTCACTCATTTCCAAGACAACTCATACCTCGTCTAAAACAGCCTGGATGTTGACGATCTTTCTTCAGACAACCTTTGGTGCTGCAGGAGGTTTTGATCAGGTCGTAAGAACGTTGTTCAAGTCTCCCAGCCGGCATTCGCCTGTAAATTTATGAGAAATGTATTAGTGACATCCTGTGCACTGACAACAGTCTAACACACACTCACCAAGTGAGTGATGAGGGAAGATTGCACAGCACTCTGAATGGACTAACAAGCAGTCGAGCTAACAAGCTGCACTGAGGCTGATGTCAGGGAGATCATATTCCCAGATTTTCATTTTAGGTTATAATCATTTTGTCACTGTGTTCTGTGTCATTCACCGAAATCATTTTCCAGGACATCTCAAGGTGCACGACTGTTTCTTTGTGTAAGTCATTTAAAAAAAGAAGTGTAAATCAACAATGAGACCAGCTTAAGAGTTCAGGAAAAAAGGCTCATCTGAATTCTATAAGATTAATGTAGCAAATGTAAATTTTTTAGTTTGAGAAAAGCTAATTTAGTAGAAGTTATATTCACCCATTCAATAATGGAATGAGTCTGAAATGTGTTCATGGGAACCTTTAAAAATCCATTTCCAATCGAACCCTGATCCTGTATGATTTCAACTTGTCCCTGAACAGAGCTGGAATTTCATCTGCCATCATCTACAAACTTAACTGATCATGAGACAAGACAAAACTGTGCTTTTCCATGACTGATAAGCTGAATTACAGATTTGCACGTTTTGCAGGAAGTGCAGAAACTGTAACCTATTTGAAATGAAAGGCCTTTTCCAGATTAGTAATGCTCTGCCTTACATTTCATTTAAACCTCTTGTTGCAGCAAGCATCGCCTCATCAAAAGAGGTTAAGTTTGCATAATGTAACATATCATCACATACTACATATTTCCTGAGATATACTATAATCATCATCATCATCATCATCAGGCATCAAAAGCTGTACTTACCACTTGTGTGACCATGCTGAACATCATTTCAGGATGAAAGGGAATTACAATAACGTCATGTGCACTGTTAACTCACACTCACAGTCTGTATCTGCATTGTATAGTTGCCCTCTATAATTGATTATAATTGATTGATTATAATTATAAAGTTAACTAAGCTAACATAGGACACATCTAGCACCAGAACAGGGTTTAAGTTAGGGTGCATCAGTATTGAGAGCATACTGACACTCTGTGGCAAACAGTTGCAGCTAGCTAACGTTAGCTAGCTTTAATGTCTGTTAGCTAGCTTTAATGTCTGCCACCTGTACAAAATAATTAGCAACCAAGAAAATCCTGCGCTTTTTTTGTTTGTTTGTTTTTAGTCATTTTGGCTATTTGTAACTGCAATTGAGGTTCTCTGTTAAATTCGATAAATGATAAAACTTGGAAATACTCACAAAAGTAAGGAGATAATCCAATAAAGGTAGGTTTGTACATAGATATAGAAACGTTTCTTTTAGGAAAATGTGGGTTCGTCTACTGCGGCAGAAGTTTTTTTCCGCTGACATGCGCAGTAGATGGTCTTTTTTTTTTTGGGTGCGCTTAATTTTATCTGGCGTACGCCGAAACTCACCCGGATAGGCGGAGTCAGGAGTCCATAAACAGACGCTGTTGCCAAGGTTTGCCGTTTGACGCCCTCAAACAATTGATTATTACAACGGCGATTTATTAGAAGAATAATACATTAATACATCCATGGCTCCTCTCCTACCTGGCAGCCGAGACCGCCCGCCGGTTACGTAAAAACATGAACCAAACAAAAGCACCTTAACAGTTCAACAACAGGTGGAGACAGTTCCCCAATTAAAGATACATCGACATGACAGCATCACAGGACTGTTATTTTAAAATGTACAAGAAAACTGACATTCCTCAGCTGTATAATCGATTTTTTATCTTTTATTTTTACAATACAACATTTACAATACAACTAGGGGAACAACAGGCCTACACTTACTGTGTGAGGGTTTGTTTAATGGCTAACCTGTGACAAAAACAGACAACATGAAAGACATTAGCAATACATTACAGTTAAATTAGGTTAAGACCTGATTCTAATATTGACATTAATTTAATTCATTGATTGGGTTATATTGGTAGTAAGTTTCTATAGCCTGTCAATCTCTTGGAAAGTGTGGGAGTGAAGTTAAATGTACGTAAATTGTCAGTTGTGAATGATAACCAGCTATGTACAATTTCCAAAGACTGCACAGATGTTCCATATAAATAACAGCTGAGGTGTTTAGTTGTTTCCTATCAGAGGGACAAATGTTTGGCTACATGGAAATGCTTTTATTCTAAATATTTGACACAAAAGTTCTGTAACAAGATAAATACTGTACCTGCAATACAGGCAATTTCATAATGTAAGCAGAAGTGAAGTCAGTATTTATATAGCCCAATATCACAAATCACAAATTTGCCTCAACAGGTTTTACAATCTGTA
Organism: Macquaria ambigua; assembly: GCA_008360985.2. Lineage (NCBI taxonomy): Eukaryota > Metazoa > Chordata > Actinopteri > Centrarchiformes > Percichthyidae > Macquaria > Macquaria ambigua. The sequence goes on from VMKM01000802.1 coordinate 231,111, forward strand.
CAGCATACGATACCCTCTATCCTTAGACTCTTGATTCGGATAAGGAAAAACTCCCAAAAAACACCTTTAACAGGGAAAAAATGGAGGAAACCTCAGGAAGAGCAACAGAGAAAGGATCCCTTTCCCAGGACGCTCAGACATGCAATAGTTGTGTCAATCAGGATGACATTATAGGTCAATTCTAAACATATATGAAGAATGGATCCAGGAGGACATTGACCAACTTCCAGGTGCCGCCAAACAGACCTGAGTCACACAACCTCCTCTCCACCATGGACACCTGGAAAGAGGACAGACTGCACAAACAGAAAACTCAAGTACACCATTCACAAAGATAGGAGAAAAGAAACAAGCACACACAGAGGGAGAGAGAGAGACAAGGACATCATGTACACAAGGCAGAGAGAGAGAGAGAGAGAGAGACCAGAGGGAGAGGCTGAATCTCCAGGAGGATGAAGATCCAGATCCAAAACACCAACAGCCAGGGGAGAGAGAGGGAGGTCCCAGGACGGCCGATGGTCCATTACAGAGAAGCCCGGGTGAAAAGAGAGGACAAGGAGGAGAAACTAGGGAGAGAGAGAGGGAGAAGGGAGGGACACAGTTTGGACGCTCATGTGCAAACAAACAGAGGGTTAGAGAGATGCAGTGGTTTCCAGAAAGTTTACAGTATTCTCGTGGGCAGGACAAACATTGACAAGGCTTAATAGAGTAATTAAGTCTGAGTCAGACCCGCAGGAAGGATAATGGTAACAGAAGGCTCCCTTTGTGAGTCCATGTCTTTTAAACTCTTTATCTTGGACCATCTAAGATAACCAGTGAATCACTTTATTATCACATCTTTGGTTTATAATTCATCTATCATTTATGTTTATATTTGGTAATGCACTTTGAACCTCTGAATACAGACACTGACTTGATGATGTACTGTAGTAAAGGTTTTGGCACAGTTATATATTTTGTTATATTCTCTAAAAATGAACAACTGTGACAATGTTGCTTAATTGATATTAGCCATGTCATTTTCTGCATGAGACAGGTTATCGTGTGACACGTTATCCGTCAAGCTTTGGTTCTTTATCGCTCAACTCCACCTTGGCGGCCTACATCAAAACCGGGCACCCTGTTGAGCATAACGAATGCAACCTTAATCCTACTAATTTTACTCTCATTACATATTCAAACTGGGAAATTTACATTCATGCTATGTGGTATAAATATGTCTGATTACAAATGTCTTATATTTGAACTGAGCAATCAAATTGAAAAGCAGTTTTTGGTCATTTTTGAAGCCATTTTATTGGATTGTATTATATTGTATGTATTTTGTCCATCGCTTGTATGTATAATTTGATAATCACAGTCACCCTTCAAATATTTCTTTTGCATCATAGCAACCTAAATCCATTTTATTAATAATTATTATAAAACGTGCTTTTTCTAAGATTTTGACTCATGTTGCACTTCCTGGTCACACTGGGTTATCACTGCTTCTGCAGAACTCCTACATGATTGCAAAGCCCATTAAAGCATTAAGAGTAAGTAGAGCTTCATAACACACTTAGATACAGTGGCATGCTCACCACAGTTTGTCTAAAAACACAGATTAATGAGAAGTTATATGCTGCAGGGGACATCGAGGAGTGCAGTGAGGCTGAATTAATAAACTGGGTGGATAAGCACCAGCTCTAGTGGTGTGGAGTCAGAGCAGCCATGCACACAGAATTCACAACACAGCTAATCCAGTCTAGACTGAGTCATTAGGACCAGTGGTGTTCCACACAGTCGCTATTCAGTCAAATACTTGGCCAAAAAATGGAGTGGAAAATGTCAGCCCTTGTTTCCCAGTTGGCGTGGTTTTATTAATTTGCAGGTCAAAAGATGCTAAGTGTTCAAACAAACAAACAAATCTTGTGTGCTGCAGGATTGAGTCCTAAAACCTGGAAATGAGTTCGCATTTTTGCACTTCCGGTTTCCTCATCTTGAAGTCAATGGGTTTCTTTGTTAGATGCCTGAAATAAGGTCTGTGCTCAACACAAGCTTAAGAGATTTTCACGTTTTGTTCTGTGACATCAAATATGTCAGTAAATACCCCTACTTGTGAATTTTGAAACTTTGATGTGTTAGTGGTTGCTAACAAGTGGCTAAATGAGACTACAGAGGTTGTCGGGGACAACGTCATCTCGCCGAACACAGAAACTCATCTACTCACTCGTCCGCCTTTACTGCCTCGTTGTGTTTATACTCGTGCTCTTGCAAACTGTTCTAACTCAAACTTTCCAAAAGGCTTTTGTAGAAGAGGTAAGTGTGCAAAATCAAATTACAAGTCAGAAGCTTAGTGGTGGTGATGCTGAAGTCATGCGACTGTGGCATAGTTCGTTTATAGCCTAATGTTAGCTTTTTACTTCTAGCGATTGCATTTACACTTCAAAAATCATAAAAGCAGCACTCATTTTTGAAGATTATCTTGCTGAACAAAACGTGTCAGTATCATAAACTTTTGTTTGCCACAGAGCTTATTTTCTGCAATAATCCAAAATCCAACGGAAAAATCCCATTGGCTTTTTGTGAAGGGAACCAGGGCGATGCTAACTTCTGGGTTGGCCGACAAAAATACGTCATCCCTGCAGCTCTCTATTGAAGTTAAAGGTGGAGGTTTTTTTGTAAACAAACAAAGTTTCTGTTTACATTCAGCGTTACTCACCAAAACCAAATGTGATCATATCATTCCTCCTAAAACATTTGCAAAGCAACTTTTTTTATAAGTTTACGTCAATATTTACTAGCTTGCAGTCTTCTTCACTGCTTTTGTTAACACATTATTGTGACTCTTGACACAATACTGCCACCTGTTGATCACTGGAATAGTGTGAAACCATTGGCTGGATTGTGTAGGGTGTCAGTGCGTGTGCATGCCTGCGTGTCCTTGTGTGTGTCTGTGTGTAACCTCTTGTGTGCACGTGAGCAAACAAAACGGGGACCCAGTCATAAAAACATTGATCCATAGCATTAATAGTGGTCAAAATCGGGGCGCCCGGGTAACTCACCTGACTGAGACATCTTTAAAAAAATAAGGGTCAAAATCTCCACAGGGAACCTTAATATGAGGCCTCCAACTTTGGCCTTCCAAAGTTACAGTGTTTTTAGTAAAAATGATCTATTTGTGTCACTATCCCTCCACTGCAGCTCAGCATGGAAACACTGTCTGGGGACACAAAAAGAGTAAATTTAATACTAAAAACATTATAACTTTAGAAGATCCCCATTTGATTTGTTTATGTCAGACTGTGGAAGTTAAAGTTTGTAAATTCAAATCGCATTAGGAAGGGATCTCTTCATGGCCAGCATGAACAGGAGGAATGATTACAGCAAGCAAAACCTGTTTTAATGTTCATACGGGCACCAGGCTATTGTTTTAAGACTTGAACAAATTGTGAACATATCCTTCATTTGACATAGACAAGATGAGGTGAGACACTGGACCAAACTGTTTGGTAAAGTTCAGCCCTGGAACAACATGCCTGAGTAGAAACATTAGTGCAGCGAACAAGCCCACATGCAGCGGGTTGTAACCCTTCATACTGCTCTAAACACAAAACCACAGGGAGGTGACCAATGGGAGACAACAGTTTACTCCCAATCAGCACAAGAGTCAAATCGAAACGTTCCAGCCTCCTGAGCACCTGAGAGGCAACAGGAGACAACTTCTCCTCATTTATATATTTTATTATGTAAGTGAAGCAGCTTGTAACTTTGTTTTGATCATGAAAATCCATATCCAGGAGCTTGGGTGTCATCAGTTTGTGACTGCTCAGAGCATTTTTTGCTCCTAATGAAGAGCTGTAATTTATTTTTATAGGCCGGGACCACTTCACTTCATCCTGCCTCGACTACTTCTACATCAGTTACTGATTTCCCACATTGATCTCCCTGAATGAAATTAGACAGCTCCCACAGAATGAAAACAAGCCTTGTTGAATGTTGATGCATGAGGATACGAATAGTACATGAACACTGGGGCATTTTGCTATACCTTATGTATTGCATTATGGTCTACTGAGGCTACTGTCTGTTGAGAAATGAATATCTCTGCTTCTTGCACGAGTGACTTCTCCCAGTGTGGCTGTTGCTCAATGTCAGAAAATGCTAAATGGTTGCAAAGTGTCATCTCAACCACTGTGGTCCACTCAGAAATGCACTTGCAACTGCTCGTATGAAATGTGTTTTTCTATTATCAACATCAACTAACACCTGCAGAGTACCAAACTCATCCTGTGGTGTGCGGGGCAGATCACCCATTAATACCGAGAGTGAAAGCCGATTTTTGGAGTGCAGTGAGGTGGAGTGAGCTGAATCTGTCTGTTAGGCTTTTTATATACAGTCATGTTAGATTGGCAAAGTTTGTCTGAGTTTAGAGGGCATGTCATCAGGTGAGTAAGTACATCCCATCCAGCAGAGCGTGAACACATGATGGTTTTAGTGAAGATTTACTCTGAA